>JAPYZR010004345.1:0-26615 GCA_030522945.1 Trichopria nigra | reverse complement strand
TTGCATAAATATATAATTAAAGTTAAGTACAATTTAGAATGTAAAACTGTTTATATTGCTTTATTGTTCTGACGTTGACTGTTGAAAACAATGAACATCAACAGTTTTTCTTTCTAGGTATAGATATCGTATTATTGCCATTTCATAAACAGACTAACCCATCACACTTGTCATTGTAGCGATTGTTTAAGTGTTGATCACATGAAATGACGTGTAATCGATTAGTTATTATACATATATGATGGAAAAATTTCTCCTTATGTTCCCTGGGCGTAACTTCGTAATTTACATTGTATGAAGTTCAACATACGCCGTGAAGTTTTTACTGATAAATAATTTTACCAAATATCGTGTTATCAATTACGAAACTTGAGCGCCAAATGCAGAATGTTTTCGATCGCCATATCGTTAGGTCGAAACCTGATGCAGAATAAAAGGTAAAAGTGATGGGAGTTCAGAATTCTGGAGTTTCGGAAACGAACTACGACGACGAGTATCCGAGATATCTCGGGCTTAACGACGACTCGAAGCTGCTCTATTATTGGCCACAGGCTACTTTTCCCGGCAGTTATGTAGATACTTTGGTTCGCGGCACATTGGCAAGCGGATCGGGATGGCGGCCGTTATTGCATCGCCAAGTCTTATGGCGTCTCGCCAGGGCGCGCGCACATTTTGCTGCGATTTTCTCGCGATACCGGGTTTTTGGGTGTTCCTCGTAACTTGATTACATTCAATTGCCGAAGTTCGTTTCACTCAGTGCGCTTAGAACGGGGCCAAACTGCTTCCGGGAGGCGTTGATCCTTTGAGGCCAAGATAGGCCAAGATATGTTACTGATGATTCTATTTTCCGCTGAGATTTATGTATGAGTCTATTGCACCGATTTTACGGTCATTGTCCTGTGAATCGCTATTTCATAGTGCAAATGAAACGAAATGAGTACTAAATTCGATTTGGATAATCTAGGATTTTCCGAGGACATTCAAAATTCAGTTAAACACTCCGAATGTGAGAACCGAGACTCTGAGAAGAAGACAAGACCCTTAGAGGACCCGTCCCCCGAATGTTTTTTTGTTGTATCCGATACAAAAACGATTTTTTGCCACGTCTCAGCAAAAAGTGTACTTTTGCTGAGACGATCGAACCTTGAAACCCTCTCGTAAATATAGTAGTGGGGTGATAAAAACGGCCCAGAAAATAACTTGGTGGGTTAATGTGTATGAGCGAGATTTATAAAAAATATTCGAGTATGTGAGGAAACAAATTATACGAATCATTACTTAAATTTCTCCCGGTAATATAGAATTTTTACATTAGTTTGCTTTTTTTACTATTTTATATGGCTTGGCCACGTCACTATTTTGACGTAAATCCTCTCGACAAAAAAGTTCTGCACTCGCGTCAACAGTTACATCATCAAAAAAAGGCGAGTACTATTGAAGAGTTTCTCAACATCTTGCATTCACACAAGACATTTTTCAAATAAAGAATGATAATGGTAGTAAGTACCTTTTAGTTAAGTATAATGAAGCAATTGGCCAATTCCGAACGTTAAAGTAGCGAGTCGTATTTTCTTATCCCCGACGTCTGCCGACAATATATGAAGCTATTATTTCGAGTGTCCCGTTGAGAATCGTGCGAGATCTCGCTTCCCTCTTCGAAGACGCCGGAAACGGTCGGTAAGGACTGAAATCAGTGTCGTGCAGAAAAGACGTCGCTGGGTGTTCGTGAGTTGATGAACGCGAATGCACGTACGACGCGCGACATGCGGTGGTCCGATCGTTTGAGCCAATCACGCTTTGATTAGGTGTAATGGACTTGCGTCTTGTCCCCCATCTCAGCGGTTCTCATGACCGGTCGTCCGTAAACCGCGGATCTCTTGACGCACGGCCTTGCGCCACTCTCGCCACTTGGGTTGGTTACCGATGCTTTATAAGTGACTAGGGCACAGGATGAAGGCTACATTCGAGTGAACGAGCGGTTGACTGGTATGATAATGAGGAAGGTGACTTCCGACGATCTATATATACTGCAACGAAGAGTATCAGCGAGAGGCGAGGCGTAGGGTCCACACGATCACCCAAGGAGCGGACACTCCAATCCCGCCACCCTCTCGATATTCTCGGACGTAAGCCTGCAGCGTTTGCTTCTCCGCAATCCCCTCTTTTCTTCCGCTCGCGAATGCAAATTGACATGAGAGACACACGAGAGTTCGCGTATAGAGTGCGCCGACGTCAGTGACATTACTTACTCACGTCCAGGAACGGAAGAAGAGGCTGTAGCGATACGGACGCTGGGGACGGAGATGAGAGGAATCAATCGACGGCCTGAGTGAATCGTCTCGATTGATGAGACGATCCAATTTGCTTCGTGCGACGAGGAAATTGACGGCCGAAAATGCGGAAGTATTTTTAGATATCCTCCCTATTAAGACGTAAGAGGGTTAACTCGTGAAGGAATGAATTGAAGCCATGTCCAAAGTGCAGGGAAGTAAAAAATGCTAATATATGATGCCGTAGCGTGACACATTTTCTCAAAAGCATGAAATTTCTTCACTCAATTTTATGTATCCATTTTTAAATAATCATACCATAATCTTCTAAATTCTAAACGTATAATTCATTGCTAAAAGATTTTATAAATAGAAACCTACAATCCTATTAATTTTCTCACCTACGAGACTATGCTTCCGATCGATTCTAGACGTAAATGCTGAGGATATAATAAGCCCCAGTTCTATAGTTTCAATAACACTTAGTGCAGCTGAAGAAATGTTTACTGTTTTAAAGCTAACAGTAATAGCATTTGGAGATTGATGTCTATATATTCAATACCAAACTATACATTTTGTGATAAGTAGAATAAGTCATTCAGTCAATCAATATAACATTGAAATTTGTCATTTTGCTTCTAAAGTCCAATTAATTAAAAAACTCGCGATATGAAATTAACTCCATCAATTAAATAGATATTGTAATTACTTTCTTACTCATCGTTCTTGCGTTTGAGGAAGCGAAGCAAATTTCACAATACTCCGAGACGTTCACATGCCATTTCCGCCAATCGTCTGAATTCGCGAGCACGAAGAAAAAGAGGGTACGATGCACAAGTACTGAGAAACTCTCGATCCGTGTGACACTTTAAAATAATAATGATTTGCATGAGAAATAAATGCCTTGTCTGTGTGCAAGTTTCTCGGACTCGACCGTTTACTCTCTCTCTCTCTCTCTCTTTCTCTTGCTCGTCCGACGCAAGGTTCCCAAGTGTCGGATGCGCCACGACGCCGTTAATTCAATTGAGTCAATTCGGGTTAACTTGAAGTCGTCTAAACAGCTTGTTTAGGCATTCTATGATGTATATGCGACATATCCGGTGCGCTTCCTTCCTTCCTCCATGAAAAACATCCTTCGGGTTTTGCTGCGTCGTCAATTTGTTACGTAATTGTTAGTTTTCGCCACGTTAGTGATTCTCATGGTGATTAACTAGTTTCATTTGACACAATTAAACAGCGTACCTTTTATATACACATATTAAAATTTCGAAATTTGATTTGATAATGCGAATGCAACAATGCAATAATTATGCGAGTACCATTGCAGTTCATTGCATTGCATTTATAATATGCATGCTCATAATGAAACTCTTTAAAAATATTCTTTTGTGTGTTCAAATCATCATTAATTAAAGGTCCAATGTTAAAAAGTTAGGTTGAAAATCTTTGGAATCTTTACATCGACGCACGATCTCGGTACACATATCCAGAATGCATTTTTATGTAAAGATGATCCTAACTCATTTTCAGCCGATGATCGCAGCAGCGTCTCATCATGATAGAATCAATGGACTCGCAAATGAAAGCATAAGGCAAGCTGAATGGCAAAATACCAGCTCATTTTAGCTAACCACAAGGCCGCGAATGGCGCAGTCATCGGATACTATATCGTTTCGACGGAGATCACTGGAGTATTTGCTTTGCGTAGGTACACACTGGTCTCTCCGCCCCAGCTGACGTTAATGGAAGAAATAAGGGAAACAGCGAACTCTCAAGTTCTTCAAATTCTCTTGCAACATCCGCAGTCCTGCGAGCGTTTCCTTTCCATCCAGCAATTATCAGCATCTCGCTCCTTCCTTGTTCGGTATTTTGATCGGAATCCAAATTCTGTTGTTCGCTAATGTACGCAGATATAGACATAAGAAAAAGAAGAGGCGCAGAAACAATTAATTTATTATTCATGTTTTATTGGATCTTCCGACTTCTTAGTTTATGCCCTTTAAAATGTAAGTTTCATGGGGTATGATTACGAAATGATGTGATGGGTGCACGCTGCGACATGCTGATATATACCAATATCCGATGGCCGTAATGCCAGCACGCGTATCGGGAATTCCTAGTCATTATTTCACGCGTTAATTAAAGGGAATTTCCATAGACCACATATACCAAGGCTCTTTTTCCGCAAGCAGACGGGGGTATGAAAATTTCTGATGGCCACGAGTGATCATGTCGAAGAGAAAGCAGCATGCAAGCTTACTACATGCCTGCGAAAGAATTTGACTTTTTCAGCCAATTTGGAAAATTCGATTTGCGGGAATCGTATTTTGAAAAAGAGTTAGAATTCTCAGGATTTTTGAAATTTTATTCGAAATCGGCCTATCATAGTGTGGTTTATAATAAATCAGTTCATCATAAGCGGATATTTGATAAATGCTTATTTTAAGATTCTAATATCTACTCTTCAGGAATTGATTTTGAAAACAAACACGTTTAAATGCATTCTTATATAAAACTTCGAAAAGCTTTTTAGAAACGTATTTTACATTTGACTGTTTTAAGAGCAACTTTTTTGGAAACTGCTTGGGAACGTGGCACGATGTCTCATGTATGCCGTTTACACGACTTTTTTTTTGCATGAGAAGCCTTAAAATGTTTAAAGGCTTGTCACACAGTAAATGCACCTTCAATTTCACGTCACACTACGGGGGCGAACAATTTCCTGTACTTCAGGAAGCGCAATCACCTTAGATAATCGCAATATACGCAGAAGAATGCGGTGCGTAACTCCAGGGCTATATATGTATTCGCGAGGCATGCGTGACGAGCAGTTCCGACTTTTCGTATAACCCTTGCTTTATCGATTCGGAAGTAAAAGTAAATCGGGTTCGGACGCCAATCGCGACACGAATAGGCATCTCAGTGAGGAGACAGGGTCCACTGAGCACGTTGAGTCCAAGGCCGGATAAACTCATGTCCAGAGTGGCACTGCTGTCGCTACCAAGTTTCAGCCAATACTTTTTTCATTTGGCACTTGCTCAAGTGTATCGCCTTCCGCACCTTTGTCAGCCTGTTCCTTCATCTTTGTTTGTCGCGACGATCACTTATCGTTCAGCACGAAAGTTCACGCGTACGATAATTCAATAACTCTATAATATTTTTTTTTTTTTTTTTTAATTTTTTGATAATTCATTTATGTTAATATGCCATCTACAATATTGTACATATTCATACTGTCATTTATGATTACTTTTGCATAAATTTGCATGTTTTATTTTTCTATATCATTTCCATACCATGTTCAATTTACGAGGACGGTCCTCGTAAAAGCCACCATACAAAAAAAGTTACAAATGATTTTATAATTTCTTTATAAAAATAATTCTTAAATGCTCATCTGAATGAATATTGTCTACGTTCCAATTGTTGCTTATATATATAGATGTTTTAACTCATTTTAGAAGATATAGGGCCAAGTGTTCATTAGATTCATTTTTCAGTGACCTTTAATTCGAGCTTTGTATTATTGTATGTATTTATATGCAATTAAGTGCTACAAAAGTTCCGTAATAATAATAGCAATCCGAACTTGTCAAATGTGAATAACTTATTCACATTTGACAAGTTCATTCGAACACAAACGACAGTAGATCTTTAAATGCCTCTTCCCGAGGTGCTACCGACGTCATTAAACGACTGAGAACTAACCTACACCCTTACGACCGAGTCTCATTAAGATCGTTGCTCCAAGGCGCTTCTGACGTGGGAAATGTAAGATGCCACTGATGGGAACTCTCGGTTCTTCGCGTTAATGAATCTTTGAGACGGTCGATTAAAATTTTTTAAAGCCGTACATATGCTGCATGACACATATCATTTAAAAATTTAATACATTTAAATGAATACGTTAAATAAATACATGTAAATAACGGACAACAAGCCATATCCATTTTTTAAATACATTTTCTATAATTTCAATAATCGATTTGAAAACCTTCTTCAAAAATTTATACAATTAGTTCGACTCTTTAACAAATTAATAAATAATTAACAATAAATTTCATAGACTCTTCATTTCAGCTAAATATTTGAATTGACAGCTATTAGATATGTCAACGACAGCATGGCTCAAAAAGGAAATGTCTCAATTTTAGACAGCGTTAAATCTTAAATTCTCGAAGCCCACAATAAATTAGTGGCTCGACGAAGTGTTATTCATTCGCGCGGCCGAGGTTATCTCGGATTGCCGTATGCGAATTGGGATCACGATGTTGTGACACGTCAAAATACTGGTGCAGTACGTATACGCAAACATACGAGTAATACGTATCCGGATGCCGGGTCAGTTCTCAGGGCTATCACCGCTCGCCGACCGGAAGACTCACTTAGACCCGTCTTGAGTTACCCCACTGCCTGGCGTCTCTCTTCGCCCCGGTAACGAGACTGTGAACTTGCATCACAAAAAGCTACGGATAACCCTAGAAAGTTCCACTTGTCGCGAAAAAGGTTCCTTGGCCCTTTATTCTTTACTTACAAGACACTTGTCGCTGGCGGCGTAAAAATACGACGGTGTGCATTACTGAGCTCACTTACAGTTGGATTTTTGCGTATCGTTCTGAGAGCATTTTGTCGAAGCGATTTTTTGGCCAATAATCTTGTGAATTTACATCATTAAATTCGTTGAAAAATTTCCTCATATCGAATTTAATACTGCAATCGAACATAGTAATAATACGATAGAATCGCACTATTTCTCATTATTTATATTATCATGTCGAAGACTACATCATTTAGGAAAGGTGTCAAATTCACGGTAAGAATCGATACGTCTTTATAGTCGAAATAAAAAATGCTAAAAATCATGCATTCTACAACTTTTTATTAGAGAAATTTTTTATCGAATTGACCGATGTGGTTAGACTTGAGTGTTTCAAGTATTCGTGTGTCATTGCACAAAAATAGAACGTACATGAGGCAAGTTTGAATAGATACTAAACGTAAAACGTAAAGTATATAGAGCTCAGACACTTTCTATCGACTTAAAAGATATAACTTCAACGACATAGTTAAATTACATAGTACTACACCAAGCATTATTGCCTCGCAATTACATTGCTTTGCATAAAGTAATGTCATAATACATGTGTATTTATCTTGATGTAATTGAGCCTTTATTAGTTTAACTTTTTTTTAATTTGTTGTAAAAGTATACTAAAAGATTTGGCGTTGAAATTTATACTGATCATTTTTTGTCCAAAATATTTATCAAAATTCATTACCGAATTCTCTTGTCCCGATACAATACCATAGAATATTTATTTAAGTCTTTAACTTTTAGTAATCATTTATTACGAATCGATTTTTGCATTGAATTCTACGAAAGTAGGTGGTGATAGCGATGCTTTACAGTCCAATAATCGAAATTAAGTTTGACTCATTTACAACAGTACATTTTAAGCAATAATTGGTTTTGGCTCGATTTCTCCGTATTTGAATACCCGTTCGAGCGTTATACTTGTTGCGGGTTTACTTACGCATATGTACCAGCGACCCCGCATATACAGTCATATGCAAACGCCTTAGTCACAAGCACGTGATATGCATGCATGGTGAGAAACTTGCTTAATGCGCGGGGGTGTTAGGTTCTAATTACATCAGATGTGTACGACTAACTGCCATGAATGGCAAAGCGCAGATGCTTCTTGTTTCGCATAATACACTTGAAGTATTATGCAATAAATGGAGGTAAACGTTAATTATTCAAACGGTTATTCTGCCATCCATCCAGAAAATTTTATTTTATCTTCATGAAGATTCAAAAAGATTTGAATTCTGTATGTGTTGAATAAGACTTGGACGTATAGCGTATGTTTCGTCGAAATAACATTAATACAAGATGAAAATGCAAGACAAAAATACCACCAAAATGTTTTTATTGCGATGTTGATAATAAATAAAATAAAAATGCCATTGGCAGTTTTTACTAGCACAAATTATAGTGCGAGATATGTAAAATACAAACCTGATTCAGAACTCTCGAGGAAACATTTTTTAAGCTGCGCAAATAATACTTTCCAACGGTTCATGCTCCAACTAAATGTGGAGTAACTTAGTAAGTAAAAGTAACGTGTAGGTATATAAAATTTCTCCAAAGTTCGTTAAACCAGCATCCGAGAGAGAAAAATACGAAATGAGAATAAAAAACAACGAGGTCGTACGTTCGCGCATCAATTCGTTTTTACGAAGACTCGTAATATACGACGACCGAAGAAAAGTGCATAAACAAGAAGGCGAGGAACACGCGTACTCGTGGATTTTCCGTGAACGATAAAATGTTTTATAACACTTTGTTGCGTTTTCCTCGCCGCCTCGTTATTTCGCTTGCGTGCCATTACGACCCCTCTTTACAGCACTAAGTTCGACAGTGGTTAGTACAAAGCGCGAAACTCTCGGCTACTTTCGGTACGACGCATAAAGATAATCCTCGTAATTCGTCGCGAGAAATAAAATTCAATGTTGTTATAAATTTCGGAATTCTTTCGCGAATCTAACTAAAAAAAAAGAATAATATTTATGACCATTTCGATGATTTGGATCTAATTTCAGTGATGAAGCTATTACGTTAATAATGAACGAGGGCTATAATTTATTGCGTGCAGTACCACTGGCGTCCTTCCAGTAAATTTTGAGAATTACCCATCGCAAGTATAAAATGACTTACGAGCTCGTAAAAGTGGAGAGGTCCTCGCTCCAAGTAGCGCAAATGCAATATGATTCACTGGTGAAGTGAAAAACGGACATAGAGTCACAATAGTGTTGTACTGCGACATTGCATTAGCTGCAATGAATTTCAGTGAGTGTGTAAATATGTGCAAATATGTACTTGTATGTATATACACGATACCCAGCATAAAATTCGTACTATATATTATAAAGATTTCACAAAATCTTTCTTCTTGTATATACTTAAATCTTATGGGATTTCTCTCAGATATCTCAATCTACGATGAGCCTGCGTAGATGATTAAGAATTCAACTTTAATCCTAATTGTCTTTCAATTCAAATAACTTATAACTATGAGATTTAAGACACCAAATGGCACAAAATAACTTCAAATGGACACTAGACCGCCTAAGGCATTCGATTAATATCCCTCGAACTCGGCTTTGCTCCAGGGCCGCAACCCTCAACGTCATTTGTAGTTCACCAATGGCTTGAAAGATGATTGGGGAGCATCGTAAATGCATGAGCGAAAAATCAGAAATGAAGGACAGACGGAAGAAATTTAGAACGAAGGGTTCGCAGCGGAAAGGAAAACTCGTACAATGCGAGGCATAGGAATCGATTTTCGAATCGTTCGAGACCTATACTAATTCAAGTCTTACAAAGACGACTCGATGCGGAGTGGCGGTCGTACAACCCTTTCCTTCTTCTCTCGGATTAATTAGAAGACGAGAACGCCGACTTACACCACTACGACCTGATGACGTGTCGATAACGACTGAACTGGGGTGTTTCATACAGAAATAGGAGTATCACAATGTATAGGCGAGGACATGAAGATACAAATTATAGGATGTACGTGACATTATATAATTAAGACATATATGATTGGTCACGTTCTATTTTTTTTTTCCTGTAAAATAATGAGGTCCAGTAAAATCATGATTATACGCTTTAACATTAAGAATATACGATTTTTAGTTTTATTTGAACTTTCCTCAATGATAATTTTTTCAGTCCGACGGTCTGTTCAATTCAACGAAGATTTCCATTGTTTTCGAAGGAAAATTCCTATTACGTCATCTCGTTTTGCAGATTGGCAAATTTTCCCAAGCAATATCTCTCACGCTTGCACGAGTTTAAGTTTCGATTCTGCATGATAAGTTGAACACGTCATTGGTCCTCTTTGTAGACTATAATACGTCCACACGTCAGATTGCCTCGCTCTTCCGTTAAAAATCAATGAAGCACATACTGTACTCTTAGTATAATGACAGAAACATAAACGGTATGCGACATTGAAGAATCCACATTATTTCCTTTTCGAGTGGCTTTTCCTACCGAACAATTTACGTGTCCATGTCACGTCATGCCATCTATGTTTGGGACAAAGCGGAGTCAATTAAGATATCGTTTCCTGCTTCGCGTTTAGCCGGCCACGTGCTTGTTTATGTGTGTAAAAAATTATACCAATGAAACTCAGCAGCTCCCAACACCGCGGTAAGAATTTATTCGCTGTTCGAACAGAGTGTAAACTTTAATTAATTCAAATATTTCGATCACGCGCGTAATACACGAGTGTTGGTTTATTTTTAATATATGCACATATATTATCAGCGAGATCGATATTCTTCTGTCGGTGATATACATCGGTTGCATAAAATATACAGTTCTGAAATTCTACATGTTGTAAACTTCAGCAGTAGCTTCAGCGTGCAAGTTTTTGATGCATATTGTATCGCCACTTGGTTGTTTTATGTACCCGCTCATTTGCTATTTGTGTTTGTGGAACATCGTGTACATTCGTGTATACAAGTTCTTCGCGGATAAAGAGTTAATTGAATGTATAATCGCAGTTCTACATTACTCCATTATATAATATGATTATTGCAGTTATTTCCTCACATTTTAAATGATAATTGTATTCTGCCTAATCTAGTCCCGATTGCTTGATAAGTTAAATGTCATATGACTTGATACGTTTTCTCTAAATGTCTATTATCTTGGCAAATATGTAATAAATCTAGCGTCGAAAATGTATATGACTGAATAAAATAATAATAACATTTTCTACATAAAACCAAGAAATTTATAATTACTTTTCGAATCACTTCCTCCTGTCGCACCTGCTATAGCCGGACCTCAACTGCAGGCAATTAACTTCCTCGACATTCGTACAGTTATGCGTACATTCATTCGTTGACTTTCATTCAAAAAAGAAAGTATCATTGGAAGTTGAAAGTAAATTGCTAGCATCGATAAGTGGTTTAAGCGCTATTGTCTATGCTAAAATAATTTCAGTGCAATGCGTGGGGTGTGCGCATTGACGAACGCGGCCGGAACACGTTCCGCACCTTCCGAGTCCGCGTGTCCACTCAAGCTCGACCCTTATAGGAGGTTCACATCCTGGATCAGTTCTCGGCGGGCTATTGGCTCCGCAGAACGAGCCGATACCCTGCGGATACGTGATTGTAACAAAACAGCGGACGTCCGGACGACTGACAGTCGCACAGGTATCGTTCCTGGCCCCCTTACTTAGTACGCGCACACGTCCCGCTCTTTCCTCTTCGCCTCTCTGTTTACCTTGCTGTTCCTTGCTACCTCGATTCGAGCATTTCTCTCTATTATGTCTTTCCCGTTTCCTTCTTCCTAACTTCCTCCCTCGGCACTATTGTAACACACTCGCTTGTTCGATCGTCAGATATGAACGGCGACACGCTTTCTATGGGAAGTTCTCTATTAGAAGGGATACTTGGTCCAGTGATCGATTTCCGGTTTCGAGTGGACGCCTACAGGTTACGAGGTGTGATTATTGTTGCACGCGTGTAATAGTTTGAGGAAAGTCAATCTGTTATATGTGCTTGTTTTACGAAGCACGCGTATTTAGCACATTTAAAAATAAGTTGTTCAGATTTTATACAAGTTATATAACCTATAGAACTTCCCGCTTCTATATTAATAAAGATACGTTAGTCGCCGTCTAAGAGTTAAAAAAGAGATATCTGAAGACACCCGATGGAAGAACAATCATCTCTATCTTGTCCCTCTTTCTCTTTGCACCGCAATGAAAAGTCCCGCTCGACAGAATAGTTTTCCATTGGCAGAGTGCTACTTTCAGAAATCAGTAGAGTGCCTTGTTTTACTTACATCACGAGTGGAAGAAAAGGGTATGTAGTCGTAGAGGAGACTGGAGAATTATGTACCGTTTCTTTCTGGAGTGTCGAACGAGCTTGATAGGCCCGTGCGAGCCCGTTATGAGCGTGACGAGACTCGCTCAGTTTTGATGCACGATGGACAATGGCGAGAAAACTCCCTCGCCTTTTCATCTGTTCATTCACCGTCCGTTTCTCTCTCCTTGCTACAGTCTAGTCTTTGTACATTCAAGCAAGTAACACATTTCTTCGTTTGCGTCAATAATGAATTTCTTCGCACAGAAAAATATGAAACTTTCTGAAAAATAATCCAATGCCTCGTGACTTAATTCTAACTTTAGTCGACCCAATTTAAAAATACGTTATTTATAGTACTAAACATTGAAAAGGACGAAATTAAGTTTTTATTTCGATGCCCTTGCTATCCTGAAGGTTAGACGGAAGAAGAGTACGTAATGGTATACGGTGGAGTATGTGGAAAAAGAATAAAACAGACGAAGGTAAGTAGGAGGTTGAAGAACCTCTAGAAATCCCGTCGACTGTTATAGAGATTTCAACATGTATGCTCAAAGGAAGGAAAGAGCAGCATCTTGCGGCAATGTGGCGTAAGAATAAGGTTTACGTTGCCACTTGGTGCTCGATAATTCCTCTCGTCTTCTTCTTCGGGAGGGCGACGAGGAGACGACAACAAACTTGAAGGAGGATCCGGCTCTGATACGAGGACGATGACGTTGGGCTGGTAAACATCCCCTTGCAAAAGATGATTCCACTTGAGTTTCAACCGTCCTCTTCGGAGAACGCGCAAGGAATACTCAAGTGTCGCAGGCGTATCCACCTTCTGAGGGTCTCTCAACTGCTTGCAATTAAAACAGGATCTGTAACTAAGCTCGTAATACATTTGGATTTTAGCAAGGTTCAAATATTGCTTTGAATAAATTAGGAATGTGGAAGATGCATGTGGATGAGCGTCTTTTACATTTTCCTACATCGAAAATGTAATATTGTTGAATTTAGTTTTAAAAACTATTCCCACGAACATCCGCTAGGTATACTATAATAACTTTAAAGAATTTAAGTAGTCAAAGGCACTATTCTTCAAGAGTTTAAATCCAACACGAGATTTTGCTGGTGTGGTAGTCCATGTTCTTGAAGAAGCCGCGAGACTTGTAGAAGGTCATGAAATAAAATCTACGTCACTAACATGTTTTTGTTTTATTGATGAACTGCTTATTTTAGAACACGATTTCAAAGTTATTAGTGATTATTCAAGACGCCAAAAAATCAGTATCGAATAAAAGCGGGTTAGATGCATCGACTCAGCTCCTTTTTATCGTCGATTTTCCTTAGTTTCTGCAGGAAGTACGATCGTGCTTTCGCGCTTCATCAAAAAGCCAACGACGAGACGGCAATGTAGCCGTACTACATATCATTCCAAACGAGAGCGGATGTTACCAAGAAGAAAGAAAAGTGAAACGAGAGAGCTGAATCTAATAGACAAGGACTTGAAAGCAAGAAAGACGTAAGGGGTGGAGAAGGAGAAGGAAAAAAAATACTCGCGAGGGCGAGGAGATCTCTAGTCACAGACGTGCGTATTGAGCGGCCGAGTTTTCGGAATCTTCCCCTCGGTACACGCGGTATTGCTTGAGGAGCCTCGAGTGCTCGGAGGGTGCGTGCATTGTACGGCGCCCATCTTATATGCACCACCCTCCCTAAAACTCAGTCCACCTTATACTTGCACTCTTTGTTCTTCGCGGTCCCCTCGTTCGTATATCGCTCACACATTCGTACGCGACATCGCACCCTTTTCGAAATGACTTGTACGTGTTACTACAGACTTTGGTTTGTAAGGATATCTCTACATAATCTACCGAGAGGAAGCTATATCCTCGAGGATGGCTAGTCATCTTCCAGTATCCCTGCTTGCCTTAGGGACGCGAGCAAGAAAGAAAAGAGAGTTTCTGAGGCAATTGTTCTGAATGCTGCATTAAGAATGTTCTAAAGATTATTTCGTTCTTTATGTGATATATTGTTAAAACAGTCGCCATTAGGGGTGTTAAATATGTTTCAAAGTCAATGTTTGAAATCATTTCATTTTAAGTTTCAGGGTACATTCTGCCCCTAGATAAGTTAAGATCTTTTAAAATTGAACTTTCCTTATAAGATGCATATCCATTTAGATCTATAGACATGGGTCCATCTGGATGTAATAAAGTTATTCATATATCCAGGTCCTGCTTAGGTGTACATGTAGGTAGTACATCATCACTGTCATCTCTTTTAATATAATACTGTAAACTTATATAGTTCACCATGTTGTGACTTTGTCGTTGTAACTTCTATATTTAATCTAAATGAAACGTGGGATTTCAATTTTGGATTAAATTCTAGTTTATGACATTTAAGACACATTTAAGTGCACATTTGCCTTAATAGCTGAAACAGTTTTTGAATAAGAAATTCCTCGCCAACCACAATATAAAAGTTAAGTAACTTCAATGTAATATTTATGTTTATATGTTCAATGTAACAATATTAAAAAATTTATTCTGTTTATTTGATTTTCAATGAATAGGGAAATCCAGAACCATTTGGTAAAATTAAAGGAATATGTTTCTCGACTTCAATGCTAACTGAAGGCAAAAGTCGCACATATGTCAAGAGGAGGTTGCACATTGCAATTGAAAATTGGTCGATTTATCGCCTAAGTGGTTATAATGATGGAGTAAGAATTAATGAAAGAAGAAAGTTAGGTTTGGAAGATGGTGAAGTTGGGATGTAGAACTGCAATTGGAATAGGTAGACTTTCCTAGAAACCGGAATGCGCTATTCACATACGGGATTCGAGTGACTTTGTCGTTGCAAAAATCGCAGAATTGTAATACTTCTCCGAGGTTTCGTCACGGAGATTACGTCCCTATGTATCCCGCGGGGCTGCAATATCTTGCATACCCTCTCTGCACTGCCGGTTCATTCACCCCCGCATCTTTCCTCGTCCCTGGCCCATCGACGTTGTAGGCCGTCGACACCGTCCACCGTACTCATCGTAAAAGGAAAGAGGCCAGATTATGGAAGGGGAAGTTGCGGGATGAAGGAGAGAACGTAGGTGGTTGGGGAAAAACTGCATGCGGTGAGTCGGAGTTACATCCAACTCCTTCGGGTCTTAAGAAATCAATTAAACGAGGAGAGGAATCGTAGCGGAAGGGAGCAAATGGAAAACGAAAGAGAGACGGGAATAAATCAGTGAGGGTTGGCGGAATAAGGGATCGAGGGAAAACGGAACAGTCAAGAGGATGAAGTGGGGAAGATGGAGCGACGCAGACGGTGAAAGACGGAATCCGCAGTAATCAGCGGATCTTCTGATATCTCGCTCCGTCCTCCTTGAACGATGCGAGCGACTCTTTCTTCATTTCCTCGTTCCCTGTATTTTTCTCTCTTAACATCACTCGCTTCCGCTCTCTTTCTTCCCCTCAACTCATGAGATCAAGGAAAGAAATGGAAACGGCTATTCCATCCGCAGCAAAATGTTGTTAGGATTTTAATAACGCTTAGCAAAAAATAATAATTCATGCAAACTATGTGAGTTACCAAAATTAAATCATATTTTTATCTGATGTTTACTTTTTATGGGAGAAAAGTAAATTTTTTTATAAAAGTAAACATATTCATATATATAAAGTTGATGACGGGTTTTCAGATTTAGAAAGTTATCTCGAATACTAATAAACGTAAAGAAACTGGAATAAATAATCAAATAAATGATTGAGAGATCGGGAAAGAAGTTGGGGTACTACCAAAAGAGAGAAAGGGTAGAAACAGAGGAAAAGGGATAAAAAGTAAGGGTTACCCGCCCTAACCAACCACTTCTAGTAAGGAATATTAGAATCGATATCATTGCAACGTGGCTTCTCCAACCATTCTCCAGCACATCCACCCCCTACGTTACCCCAATGCGAATCGACTCGTCATCGCACTGACTCTTAACTCTTTCCATCTCAGTTTCTCTTAGGGGATTTTACTCCTGGCAACGAAGGTGGAGTTATTCTCAGACGTATTTCTCCAATATTTTTTTTCTCTTCGCTGCGTTTTTCATTCTCTTGCATATTTCTCCGGGCGAACTATCCGAACGATTTTTCAGTTCGCGCGCTTCTAAAAATTATTATATAATTTGAAGCTATTATAATTATCCTAATCGGAACATGTTTTAAACTGGAAATAAATAAACAAAAAAAAAAAAAAAAACGGTATTTCTACGAAGCTCAAGTAAATTGTATAGTTGGAAGAGAAGATATAAAAAATGAATGATTTCGATCTGACTGATTTTTGCAAGTTGTATTTTTGCGAGGGATAGATAGAAGAACTAAAATTTTGGTGCCTAGAATATCAGTAAAAATGTGTAATATGCTCGTGAATACTACGGGTAAAGAAAATATTATGCCTCTTCTACATTATTTGAATGCTCTTGTCCTCTTCATTTTATCCGCTACTGAAATCGTCGTTTCGTATCTGTCGCATAAAGAATGCTGCACTCCATTAAGTATCGAGAAAAACAATAACAGTGAAATGAGATAATAAAATTCAAATGGCAATATAAATAACGGATAGCCTTTGGGAATTTCAATAGAGGTATTTCGTCTTCGGGGTTCCTCCGTTTGTCACATTGAGGAGTAAACCTCTGCAGTTCTTCCGCTGGGGTGACTTCCGCCTTCCGTTTGTGCCTCGCCTTAACTTGCCCAATGCAACCCTTATTATGAACGACTGAAGAAGGATATTCCACGATATTCATCGCTTGCAAAGAATAAGAGCATGTCTAGAACCAACGAAATTACGTACAGGAATTGAACGAAGTTTCTGTAAAATGAACTCATTCAACAGTACGGAATAAGTATTTTTAAAATGTTTAATATTCTTATATTTAATGTTCACTCTTTTTAATATCACGTTTTAAAAAACCACATCAACAATGTTACTGCATAATTTAGCTTGTGATGTTACACTGCTAAATACTAGTGCTGATAGTAAAAAGGAAACCGACGGATTTCTCGTTACGTAACATTATGCCAACCATGAAAGCTCGAGGTTCGAATGGTTCGGCATTACGTATGTGTTCCTAAAGCTTATCACTGCTTGCATGTGTTCAGTTCAGGGTTCCGCACGCACGACTCTGCACTTTCATCGCCCACGTGTATCTTCCAAAACCTAACCTTCGTTCCCCTTTCCTTATCTTTCCTTTTCTCTCCACACCGCCCCGCTACCTCGCGGGCTCTCTCTTGCTCTCTTTCTCTCTCTTTCTTTCCGTATCTCCCTATCTCTATCATTCTATACATAAACCCTTCTCTCTCCTCTTTCGACTGTGTATATCAACTCTTGCTCTTTCTACTTTAATGCCTCCTTCTCTTTCTCATACTCCCACGAGTCGGTTCAATTTAAACTTTCTACCCCGAACACCGAAAGCGGCATTAAGATTTTTTTAAGTTACACAAAAATCGATTGCCGCACCGCCCACTATCTGCATGTACTTGCTTCTCACATGCATGTGCATGTCTGAAATTACATTCCTTATTTCCGCGTCGATCATTAATTTATTAAGATATATTGTAATTTTTTATAAAATATAGTCACTATACTTTTCAATACACTTGTTATCGATAAAATAAATGTTATCATATTAAAATTTCTACGATTATTATAATTTTTTTTAATTACTTTCACAATATAGTTGTTTCTTTAATAATATCGTGAAAATAATCACATAAATATTTTTGACATTCGATTAGAATGAATGAAATGATTAAAACATTAATTCTATCTTATCTTCAGATAGGAAATGGAGAGCAAAAATCCAGGAACTTTTCGTGAAAGAGGATCAGTTGGAATCTGTGATTCGCGATTCATCTTCCGATGGTTCAGGGGTGTTTTGTCATAGTGAAAATCAAATCGAGCTGGCCTAAGCCTCGAGTCGTACGTAGTGTTCGGTGAGTTTCAACTCCAATTTGCCATTTCGTGACTGCAGCAAATCTTGCATTTTTCTTTTCGGAACAAACGTCTATCATTCTATCACGAACCGCGAAACTTTTGTTCCCTAGTTCGTCCCGTACGATCTATATAATAGATCCGACTTCTACCTTTCAACCTTGTACGTATACGTATGCATAACGATTCTCAAATATCAAACTGGCTATGGATTTCCTTTCTTCGAAACGCTTGAGACATACGTTCTGAAACTACCCATCACGTTAAAGAACGGTTGATATTGGCCTCGAAAAGTTTATACAATCACCGTTTGCGTCTCTACATTTGAATGCACGTAAAAGCATTGATCACTGCGTACTAATATCGAGTTTATCATTTAATATGTGATTAGTAAATACTGAATGATGATTACACATTTTTATTTTAGATTATATGTACTGAAGCATGGTATTACGGTAGTACGAAATCTATATATGTTTGTTGATTACCGTTAATACCCGACAAAATTCGAAATAAATTTGAAAGAAAGTTGTTAAAATATATGGATATTTTTAAATCCGGAAAAATTAAAAGTGGTTGAAACAAGATGTCTTTGGACAAACGTGGAAATTAATGAAAAGTGGAAAACATGGACAGACAAAGAAGCAAAAAAGGGTATCTGTTTGGTCATCAATCAGTTAGCTAATTGACAGTAGAAATCATAAAAGCAAATTGAAATGAGAAATTATTTCGATGTCATTCTCTGGAACCTCTCGAAACGGCGAATATATGTATATATAGTCATCGCTTTTGAATGATTTTTTCTGTTTTTATTTTTTGCTTCTATAGTAAATGATCGGTATATTAATGGTCGGTTCGATGCGCGGCCTTTTCGATGATTTCCCTTTGTGATCAGCCTCCGGCGATTCAAGCGAACCGTGTGCTTCGGGATCCTTTCTCCGTAAGCCCCGGATTGAGATAGGTTAGGCTGCAACATTGGCTTTCTAAACTCTGCGAGGTACCGGGAGTATTTAGGGTTACCCTAAAGTACCCTATACATGAGCGTTCGAAATATCTCTCAATTTGACTGTATGAGCACAGCTATTAATAGGAATATAAAGTCGTGATGTTAAAAGATCAATTAGTTTTTTGAATCCAGCTTACCCTCACAGAAAAAAATATGTTCGGTGTCTTTAGTGTTTACACCCATTTTTTTAGTGTTTACACCGACTTGGGTGTCATTTCGGACCCCGAACAATATTTTTTGGTGTACATTTCCGTAAGGGTAATCAAAACGCGTTTAATAATAAAAAGTAGTTGTTAGACAATACATGGGTAATAAGAACTGAATTATTCATTTCTTTTAATCCCTGTTTACTTCAGCTACCCCTATTTTCAAACATTTAGTGGATGTAACTGGACGCTTGTAAGTGAATAATACAACATTAATATATAACCTTATTCATTATACTTCGAAGATTATTACCCTCTAAGAATTGGGAGTTATGCAAATACATGCAATTAGCTTACGTAAATAAGCAAAAGATTACGTATATTCCACGAAGCGAATTCCAATGGGAGCGTTAATCAGGTAAAATGTACAATCTATTAGAAAGGATATGCGTCTAATTCGAGTAGCTAGTTAACGTTTGACAATGTTAATTATTAAATTAATGATTTTTATTTTCCACCGAACGTCGTCCTCGTTCATGTTACGCGTAATGATATACTGGCGATTCTTAAAGCCTTATTTGATACGATTTGTGGACCTTGTAGTGCATCTATGCTTTTAGGACGAGTTTCTCGTAGTCAAGAAAATGTTGTTTCATCGCCTAGAACAATTGCGCAATTTTATTCTGTTGCACCTCGACAAAAAGTTTTCTCTCCCAACAACAAAATATTCCGATTAAAAAGACACGATATACGAAGAAGAAGTCGTATGAAAACATATCTGCTTTTGTACTAAAAGACGGAAGAGGAACGCTTGCGATGGCGAATATAAAGAAAAGGAAAAAGTGGGAAGGGCAGAAGCAGCGGCTACAGGCGTGTATTCGGGATAGCAAAGTGCTAGCAGAGAAATTTTCGCGAAGCGCGTTTACGTTCCTTGAATAGACACGCGACGAATGCCCCGCGTAGTTTTTCCCGTGCAACTTGAATATATAAGGGGTTGATCTGGACCTATGCGTTGCTCATTATGACCGAAAAGTTTCATCCGAATCGCCATGAAAGTGTAACTCTCAACAATTTTCTCGATGCGCTTAGAAACCTCTACACATTGTATAAGACTTTCTTAATGACGGAAGAAATTCTACGGTACATACATCCGTTTAGGACTGCACGTTGTAGGGGAAACGTTTTGTCTCTACGAATACGAACGTAAGGATCGGGTTGCGGAGCTTCATTAACGGCTATGTCGCTGCGATGTCATTCGCGAACTCTTCTAGTTCGAACTCCAAAAAAGGAACAAAACAAAAAGAAACAGCAGGGCGTGGAAATTACAACGAAGGCCTACAAAGATGAACCCCTATATGTACATATATATATATCCATATGGAGAGAGAAAGAAAGAGAGAGAGAGAGATGTCTGCAGGTAAAGAGAATTTACTACGTGAGGAAACTATCGCATCAGGTATTGTTAAACGTTATGAAACGAAGAGCCGTGTATCTTTACAGTAGAACCTGCTATTGCATTCCCTATAGTATTGTGCAACTTAAAGTAAGATTCCGGCATCCCTCACTAACGTTTCCTTCCCTTCGAGTATAAAAGTACCTGTCGTTCTTAAAATTTTTCAACAGTTTTATATTTCATTTTAGTCATTGGGACGGAGACGGAATTTTTGTACCAGAGTATAAATACCTGATATGAGTTCTCACTATACATATATAATATAAAGTATAGTATATGTAATTAGTATACGTGTGATTATTTATAAATTTCTAGTGATTGATGAAAATGGAGAAATTACGGTTACATCAACCGGACGTATTTGGAGCTAGGTTTACATAGATGGAATTCTTGCCAATACATCATCAACGTTCTCATTAATTACTGGTATATCACCGATGTTACTCCACCATCCAGTTACACATTAGAGATCATTGATCTCGTCTACTATGCGTATACTGGTGATGTAACGTTGCCAAATTCTAGGATCCTTTCCACGTTAAATAATCTATTCATTATATCATTATATCATTGCTAGAATCTGCAGCACTGCATAAGAAATGAATTGAGTACATAAATCTCGAGAGGATATGTTTGAATCTGGTTGCAATAGCCATTGCAAATCTTGAAGATCTATAGTCATTAAAATCGACAATTACATTAAACATATATATTTCTTTATATTAAAAATAATAACAATGAGCAGCTTGCCCGACACTCATTTTTTCCTTCAATCTTATACGTTGCTTTTAGTTCTCGAGACTACTGTTATCGCGGCAGATATCCTAGTACGACATATCTAGACATTTTTTTTAAGCTCTGGAAAACTGGAGTAAGCAAATTGCAATTGGAAATTAGTATACCGTGAATATTGTCCTGTTCTGACACAATTTATTTCTAAGTACTTAAAGTCTATATTTTTATGTTACGATTTTGTCATATAAAGTATAATAGACCACCTTGGGAGGTGGATATTACTTTGGGGTGATTATGTAAACATCAATATGTAGCACTGCGAATAAAAAAATATGAAATTAATATAGCTTACTAAACAATATGTAAGAATATCACTCAACGTCCGTATGTCCGATAATCATCCTGCATTTCCATTTACCACCCGCTGCATACTATCTCAATTCCCAAAACGTCGAGGAAAATATCGCGAGCATTAACCCCGCGGTCTCCGTCGGGGTTCGCAAAATCATCCACCGTCATCGATTCAACGAACGTTAACCCGCCATCCCCCGTATTCGGTTTTCTCGTTGCAGCGCACCGACGGACGGTCTGTACAACCTCCTCCTCCTATATCACCATCCTCCAATTCCACAGCCTCATCCAGAGCGAAGCTCTTCGTGCACCACCCCCCGAGGTCATCAAACACCGACGTCAGCCTGGCAAGCGAACGCGCTTCAGCCATTTTTTGTCTGGCCAGTCAGTGAGTTCCAGGGATCAGCGAATGTGTTGGACGCGACTGTGGGGTGGCTAGATGGCTCGGAGGGTGACTGGCTAGCGGATGGCGCAGGGATGAGTGCAGCAACCATCGATCAGCCTCGAGGCTGGACCGCGCAATGATTTTTACCCCTTTGTCCCTCCCTACATTTGCCTACCGACGGCCCGCTCGCCATCGCTATAGCCACACGTAATCTCTCGTCCAGTCGTGCATGTATGCATGTTTAGTTGCATGTGCAAGTGAACCGCCTAAGTATACTTACGTGGATACGCAGGAAAGTTACACACATGCGTATCAGGGCGCGTGTATATACGCTTCGTGTATTTACTCTTTTCCTTTGCATTAGTTCAACTCGACAAACTCTTTTGCATCTCCATCCAATAATATTCACTATTAAAAATCAATTAAAAAGTTTTCTCTTTCTCTTGATACACGTCTTGTACATTCACTTTTGGCTAACCTTATTCATATATGACTTGTATATTATACCTTAATAATTTCTTCCAGCTTTTCTGTACAGTTGAAGTTGGGGTCTTGTGAATTGATGAAATGTATCTAATATTCCCAACTAGAGTATATCTGTTGAATATGATGCTCTTCGAATTCCATACTGGGACATGTTTTAAAATGCATCAAATACCTTGTGTAGGGGGTTTAGAAGCGCATCATATTATGCTATAGTCCAGTGAGAGTTCTGAAACTCGTTTATATCTTTTATATATAGTTTATATAAATCGAAGTTGATTTATATAAACCAACTTTGTTTGTTTGATGTGAATTAAGTTCCTTGATTCATACATAAAACCTATGATAAATAATAAAACGTGCTGATGAAATATTCATCGTTTCTACATGAAAAGAAATATCTACTGAATATAGCATGAATTAATTTCATAAGTTTATTACAAGATTACGCCGTATTTTTCGGAGGGTCTCCAGGATCGCAGGTATGGCATCATATGGCGAAGAAATGCGAAAATATATGAATCGGCAATATGACAAGCCGCAATACTACTTTCGCATTAGTCTTGCACGATATAATTATTCGAAGTCGTACGCCGTGTTGTAATTACTTATTTTTAATTCTGTGGCGCATGTATAATGTTTCTGATGCAAACTTTGACAAAGAACTTCTATTTGTAACTATGATATTCAGCTAATATTTATTGTTCTTCTTATATTAGTTTTTCATGAAACTACGATAGAGTTCACTTCAACCTGACAACAGACCCGTAAGGAGATCTCCTTTGTACAAAGCGATTCCCGTGCATTTTTCGTCTTGACGGATCAAGTGCTATTTTCTCGCAACATATGGATAACTTTTCACTTTAAAATTATTGTATTTCTTTTAGATTTAGTTGGGTGGAGGAATTGGGGGGGGGGGGGGGCTCACCTTTTACATTTATTTTTTTCTCTGTTTCTCTTTACGGTCTTTGTTTAATTCTCTCCGTATTCGCGATTCGTTTTTTATCCTACTATCTCTCTTTATTCGATTTCGATCTCTTTTTCTTTCCTCTCCCTCTTTCTCTTCCTGTATCGCATCCCTCTTTTACTCTTGTTTTTTCCCGTGTGTGTTCTCCTCCTGCGCTTTCTCGTTCGGAGCTTTCCAGGGTCTGCTCTGGCCACGCCCTCCACCCCCAGAGCCACCCCAGCATCATCCTGGACGGTCGACCGGACGGACAGCCAGCGCTTTTTGCATTATCTCGTTTTCGCAAAAATATGCGGCCGCTAATCCTCGCGTGGGCTAATTGCACCACCAGCCACCTACCCTCCTGCCTCATACCGCTACTGCATCTCGTGCGCCGCGTAATATTATACAATTTTCTCGACGCCCTTGCTTCTATACGCGACTTTCTGCCGGAGAAGGACGATCTTCCTCGATCGTCCATCATAATAAGGACTGGTGTTTAGATTAATCGGGGGATCTCATCATTTTACCATAGTTTGATGTGTTTTCGTGTGTTGGCGTTGACGCGCTCTATTGTCTACGCGAGTCTATACTTCATTCTTTCTGCCGATATTATGTCGTATTCCTTGTGTAGTATTATTTTTATTTTTTAAAATACCTGTAAAAAATCATATTGGAATTGATGATCAACAAGGATTTTGTCATTTGATACCGATATCATGTTGTTTCACACATATATCGTAATGCTTTTTTCAATGAATCGCATAACGTGATATTTTCATTACTGTGAAATCAATGGAAGTCAAAAGTCATCGTCAATATTTAATTTGCAAAATTTCGATTAATTAATGAAGCAATGTAATTACTCGACGAGTCTACATTTAAAGTTACGAGTAAATATTCAGGTAATTAGTAATATCAATATTTGTGAATTATATCGCATAAGTATCCTAAAAATACACCGTCGAGTCGGCAAACTCCGTGGCGCTCATATTTTCTTTGAAATAAATTAAGCCGGGATGGCGCGCGCATTGTTCGAAATGGAAAAAATTGATACTCTCTGTTTTCGTCCAGAAGAACCAATCGAATAATTCGCGCGTCAATTCGGCAGACTCAATCATCCGCGAAATGTTCAAAGAGACGAAGCGGTGCACAAGAGGCGTATCTTTTTACCGCGAAATGATTTTTCCATCAGGCATTACGAGCGAACGTATCATCGATTTCAAAACTCATTCGTCGATTTCTCACCCCGCTCCCCTCAGCGACTGTCCGCTAACGGATCTCGCAGCGACCGATGATGATTATTCCTACGTATTTTCAAATTCCCTTTTACCCGACATCAGTTAATCCATGTCCATCGCATTTTCCATGCACCAGATGCGCAACGTGCATCTCATTCTGTCCCTCTTAAATTTCGCTCCTGTTTTCTCGACAGATTCACGCATTTTTCTCTACCCCTTTTTTGCTTATCTCTGCGCAGCTCATCCAAAAATGTAATATGTGCCACTCTTTTTTACACTTTGCCCCAGTCTCCAGCTCTCGGACGTAATTCGGAATTGCGAAAAAGAGATTACGTTATGCAATAATCTCGGCTAGGGGTGTATTTAAAATTATGCAAAATCTGTAGCACGCTGAGTACGGTCAGATCCTGAAAACGATTTGGCCATCGATAGAAGGACGTTCGTAAAAACCTATGTACATTCTGGATGCGTAGACAATGCATACTTTTGCAATACTGCGCCTGCATTTTCTGTCAATGATTATGAATCTTCTCATTAAAATATCGATAATCCTAAACGTGCTACATGTATCTAACATCCGGGGTATAATGTTCCTCCTTTCCGTTTAGTGCACGAATGAAAAGAAAGTCTACGTGCGGTTGTTCAATGAAACTCTGACTTAGAATGCAATATTATTCTTCTGCAATGCATCAGTATTTTTAATAAATAGGAAGCATAATTTTTATTTTATATCAATTAAAATTCGAAATTCTCTCAAACTATGGAGTCTCAGATTTTATAGAAAAATATTTCAAGAATGTCAAATGATAGTTTATGTGGACCCATTTATAAATTTTGTGCCGAGTGAACCACATGTATGTCAATTAATTGCTGAAATATTTTTATAAATGTCGCTAGACTTTAATTTGCGGACGATGGTGTACATACTGAATAAAGAAGCGAATAAAACGTCACTAATTTTTTCAATAATTATCGTAAATATCATAAAAATAGGCGAACATTTTGAAGAAACGAGCAACAAATTATAATTTTTCCATGTGAACCGAATAGTGTCTGAAATTCCGCTTGTAAAGGTGAGCGTATAAATGTTTCCGACGCGCTATGAGCGCGTTGGTATGAAATCTGCATATATCCATATTTGTGCACATGCAAGTTGTATGCACATTAGCTATGAGCGCGTGTGTACGACTGCATGATGGACTGTCAGTGCGATGCAACTGCAGGGGGACACATCGGACGATGGTTGATAAGCGGGAAAGATCCGCCAGCCGCGCCATGAACTCGTCGGCGATCTCGACAGTTTCGTTTCTACGCTGGAGAAAATTAGTAAAAATTACCGGATTACCAGAAAAGCGCATTAGCTACTTTCTGAATCATTGAGCGCGTCAGAATAACGGCGAGTCTTCCCGTTTGCAGCTCTATGGGGAGAGTTTCGAGTAATTACAAAGATTTTTTATGCCAATCAAATTTAAAATTTTATGAGTCGGATTTTTATGAGCTTGTGAGCTTTTATTCTATAAAAAATAGTTTTCAATGTGCATTGTAAAGATGCTTGATATTCTCGTAATATATGAAATTAATCTGTTTATTCAAATATAATATTTTTGTCCTGCTTACACGCTCCAACTTTATTTGTGATAAACTTTTTACCCACGTGTATCAAATAATGGTCAAAGCGCCGTGCACAATCAATAATGAATTGTAAAATGAAAATTTCTTGACCGATTATAATATTAAATTTCAAAAATAAGTAAAA
>JAPYZR010004344.1:0-12461 GCA_030522945.1 Trichopria nigra | reverse complement strand
AGTAATACTCTCTGGTAAAATAACATTTTTACCATCTGAGATTATTATCTTTACCATCTTGATTTGAACATCTTCAGATAGTACCTGATACAATCTAGAATCCAGTCCGTATATGTAGCATTAAAGATGGTAACCGGTACCATCATTGTGTTATCCGGTACCATATTTTTCTCTCCGTGTGTGTACTAATGTGAATATGTATCGACTTTTATAAATGTGCGTTTATTCATGTAGATTTATCTAAGAACATTTCACTTTTTTTAAGATATAAAAATACTTACAGCCGAGTTTTTGACAAATTTAAAATGAAAATTTTCAGATTGAGAACAAAATCTTGAAAACTTTAGTGCAAAATTTATTTACATAAATTTTATGAAAAGAAGTCACTTCTGAAAGTACTAAATTTATAATTACAGCTTATGAGTCATACCAATAAATTTGTTTGTTTTTAATATTGATGAAATCTTCTTAGTTCTTCATGAGAAAATTTACAAATTGGGAGTAAAATAAACAGTATTTTACCATTGACGTTACACTGATGGTAAACATTTATTCGTGACAAGACTTTCATAAAATGATTAAACGATTAACAAGGATTTAAATATAGGAAAGACTTATTGTTGTACTTTGTATATGTACCATTTCTAATTGTAGTTCAACGCAACTGTACAACCAGGAAGAATTGAAAAACATCGAGTTTACATTGATTACTTAATACTCATGCGTAATCACCAAAAAACGACAAATAGATTAAAATTTATTTACAATTCATTATACAAATTCATTAAAAATTTTACGTTCATATTTTATGTAAACGAAAACGTAACGAAATTTCCGAGAGCTACTTTCATAAGGTATATAAATGAAGGCGAATATACAGACATATATATGTGTGTTTCTGAAAAATGCAATTAATATATATAAATATATGGCATATATAATTTCGATTATCCAAGAAACATTTCTGATGGCAATTTTACATAAGTCATTTCGCAAATTAAAGTTCATTGCAATTTTTCAAATCAGTTTATAATCTACGAAATCTATACGAGAAACATTTATGATTACATTCATATATATATGTATTATTGTCTACAGATTATTGAAATCCCTTTTACACGTATCTTATATATGCAAACATTCCACGAAAAGAATTACGTTAATGAATTCCGATCGACCAAATATTATTCATGTGTACAGAAAAACAAACCATGATTTTGTCAGTAAATTTTTTGTAATCAAGTCATTTGCCGGAATTTGTATCCCGTCGTTCAAGTTTTCGTTATTTTTGCAATTTTAAAGTTGAACGAATGATATCGGAACGCCAACGATGGTCAATATCTATAAGTTTAAGTAACGCGGAAAGCAACGATCGTCGAAAATATAATGCCGCTGCGTAGTTGCTAGCGAATGATGCGAGCAGTGATCCATAATGCAAGATCTTTTATTCCACGGATCGCCGACGACCATGTGGTTTGAATTCAAAATCGCTCCGACCTATTTCGAAGACGAAGTACAGCATCCCTGCTCGTGGAAAAGAAGTTGATCTTAAAACCTATACCCGCGGAGAGAAAAACTTCGGAAGATACAAGTTTATTCTGGTTCATTCGATCATATTTTCTGGCTACATTGGCAATTTTAATTGAGAATATAGTCGTGGTAATCATTCGTGGGTGGTTGAAACGGCTATGTCATCGATATGGTTAAAATAAACATTCCGATCTAACTTTGTACTACATCTAAAGTTGTATAGAAATATTTAATGGCAAATAAATAAGGTACAATTTTTTTTGGCTGATTAATAATGTAATACCACTGCACTATCCATGCGTTGCCCAGAATATATTTTGTGGAGTATTCGTTAATCTTACAACAGAATAGTGTATTGTCTGGTATTTTAGAATAATTTCGAAAATGACCAGATTATGTAAGAGTATGTTCCTCTTCGACACATAACATCAAGGGAAATGAGTGCATGTCCACTTTTGCTGCGTGGACTATGCTGAACTCACCATGATACATTATCGTATAGGAGTGACATATTTAATATCCATCATTGCATCAATTGATAAGTTGACGTGTCCAGTAAGAAATCCAACTAAATCCTTGTCTGTTCTATTGGGCAAATTTAATATACAAACAAAAATATCTCTTTATGGTAATTGGTACTGAACAGACCAATCACAATGTCCTATTTTTTATGACCAAGTAACTCGTAATCCAAGTATGTTTTTCACTTTAAATTATATCAGTTTAATATATATAGATACCTGGATAAGAGTGATATTGCTCATACGATATCTATTCAAGTATAGAGGGTCGTGAGACATTGACAGTTCTCGATATCGTGTCGTTCGTTTTCGAAAACCAATTTATTGCAACGAATTGACTGCGGTCATTGTCATCTGAATGAATGCAAACAATCACAAGATAAGTTTTCATATATTGGTAGAAATTAGCGATTTCCGGTCGGCTTTGCATGTATGAAATAATGCAATTTTCAGGGCGTAAGACTATAAAAACATATCTAACAATATTATACTTAGTTTCGTTAGACAAACAATAAAGTCAAAGATTTAGGGGTTCTAAAGTAGAACAGTTCCCGATTGAGCTTTTAGTAGGTAAGGAAAAACTAAACAAAAATTTTACATGTATATATCACTGATTTATATATATGAATATGTGCATAATCTCGAGAATCGTCTTGTATAGACAAGTGTGCCTTGACATCCAACTACATCAATAAGAGACGCAAAGTAAAAATTCGGGCCTCCATATTTGATAATAACCTTCCAGAATCGAAGGGCATGATTCGAGTCCAGAAGGTCCATCACTTTCCAGTAAGTTCTTGGGGGGGGGGGGGGGGGGGCATAAAGCCCTATTTTTATTGTGATAATGCGTATACATAGTGCAGAGAGACGTTAGTGTAAAAAATTACCTCGAGTTACAATTTGTTAAAACTTCAAAATAAAAAGACACAGCAAGATGAATAATTAACTGGATGAGAATAAGGTAAAAATTTTTAATTCATATTTTATCAGTGTCTATTTTTCAGTATAATATGTAATCAAAGTTATTTAACGATCAGTAGCGATTAGTAATACCACTTCTTGTCCAAATTCGTTACTTAAACTTTCTCGATCATTAGTTGCGTAAATTGTTACCAAATTACAGAGTAAAGTACGAATTTTTAAAAATCACTAAATTACTTCCTCGAAAATTTACATAGTCGTCCTTTTTTATACGAAAAATACCTATAAAATATGGATGTACTTTTTTCTCTCTTCGTAAAAATATTTGAAGTTAGTAAAATTAATTTGAGATTTTATAAATTACATTGGGAATTTTATAATATTCATAAGTTTGTGGCCAATATTTGACTTTCTGAAAGTATAAAATAAAATATATAAAGAAGATAAGAAGATGTATATCATATTTGTCTTATAAGAAGTAATTTTTTCATATTTTTGAACCATGTCGCGTTCATAACATCATTACTATACATTCTTTTTTAAAAATCGTTAAATGGAACTTTAATAAATAACTTGGAGTAAAAATGTATTGTACGATCCTTGTCCTCGACGAAATCATCGGTGATCTTATTATCTGTGAAAAGTCCGTCCTGTGAAACGTCGCGGATTAATAATACGCATATAATATATTTTTACTCCGGATGTTTATACAGCACAATCTCCCACTAATAGGCCCTTGACTAGTAGATGCCTTACACTAAGTAGATTTCCGAACGTTCATACACGTAGAAAATCAACTTCCCTTCTTATCTCCACTCTCTGATAGTAAACGTAGTAAACTATGAAGCATTTGAATCAAGCGACACTTCTTTAAATGGGGTAAAAATTTACCACTCCTGTCTACTCCAAAACCGATCGATGTACATGTGCGTGGTTGTACCGTTTTATATTACGTGTATGTTAAAGAAAATTATAGTTTTTTTTCTATGTTGTATTTTTCCATTTTTCTTAGAATTATGCACAACATTTTAGAAGTTGAATACACCCATTCAACATATACGATAATCTCATCAACCATCATTCATTCATTGTTTGTTTGAAAACAACACACAGCACGGGACGTCCTCGGGAAATCCTCGTGTTATTATATATCTGTACTCGATAGCCCAGAGGACGTCCAGAGGACGTCCTTGCGGCACAAGACTAATTTTCACAAATCACGGATAAATTGTATTGTCATAACAATGATAATTACTTATTATTTCAAATTCATAAAATATACATCTTACGCAGGATGCCCTGAAATGGTCCTGATGCATATCCTATATCCATTCTGGATAGCCACAAGAGGTCTTAAGGCCATCTCAGCCGGACGAGGAGATTTTTTTCAAATCACCGACAAATTATAATTATATATTTGTAACAATGTTAGTATATACAGGGTGTCCCAGAACTGGAGGATAAACTTTCAGGAGGCGATTCTTCGTGAAATTTGAAATCAAAAAGTCCTGTACCACAATTCGATCCGACGCATAGAATTTGAATGGCGAGGAATTGAAGTTTAGAAAAAAAAATTACTGTTTTTGCAATAACTCGGCTCATTTTCAACCTATATTAACGAGTGAGGGCGCATTTTAAAGCTTTTTTGAAGCCCAAAAATTCTACTTTAAGAGCATATTATCTGAGATGAATATTTTGCTAGTTATGACCTCATAAAGGGGAAAAAATTCTTTTTTTTGCGGTTTTTCGCGTCTAACTCATTCCGGTAAATAGCTAGCGAAATATAATATAAACAAAGTTGTAGAGCTTGAAAAGACGAAGAATTGGCACCCTCACACGTTTCGTTTCGATAAAAATTGAGTCCACAGAGAGACGTTAAATCTTAAAAAATTAATCAAAAACGCGCTCCATCAATGTCAAATCCGTTTTCGTCAATTTGTTTAAATTTAACGTCTCCCCGTGGACTCAATTTTTGTCGAAACGAAACGTGTGAGGGTGCCAATTCTTCGCCTTTTCAAGCTCCACGAGTTTGTTTATATGATATTTCGCTAGCTATTTACCGGAATGAGTTAGACGCGAAAAACCGCAAAAAAATGCTATTTTATCCCTTTATGAGGTCATAACTAGCGAAATATTCATCTCACATAATATGCTCTTAAAAAAGAATTGTTGGGCTTGAAAAAAGCTTTAAAATGCGCCTCACTCGTTAATTTAGGTTGAAAATGAGCCGAGTTACTGCAAAAAGAGTAATTTTTTTTTTCTAAACTTCAATTGCTCGAATTTGGATCGAATTTTGGTAAAGTACTTTTTGATTTCAAATTTTACGAAGAATCGCCTCCTGAAAGTTTATTCTCCAGTTCTGGGACACCCCGTATAATTTAGTGCAAATTCTTATATAGATAGTGTAGGATATCCCCGAGTCATCCCGAATATTCTATATCCGTCCTGGATAGCAACTGATGGACTTCCTGAAGATGTCTTGGACGGACAAGATTATTTTTACTCCTGGATAGGAGATCCTTATAGAACATTCCAAGAGAATCATGCGAAGATATCCTAAAGATAACAAAAAACGGACATTTGGACGTCCTGAGGATCATCTCGGGTACTTCCCCGGGGCGCGGAAAAAATTGTTTCTAGTATGTAGTTGAATGCACCTTTTTAGAATATGTTTAAAAATGCAATAGTTTCATTAACCACATTTCACTCATTGTTTATTTAAAAAAAAAAATTATAAATATTTGTCACCCATAGTGAAAAAACACATGCATCTATGCTCCCAGAACAGTGGGAAAGACTGCTTCTAGGAGTCGAATGAATCATTTTGACAAATGTATTTTGACAAATGTATTTTAACAATACATCAACGAACACTTATTTAGTGACTACTCTAATATTTACGTTTGTTGCACTCTTTAAAACCACTCGCACACACATATACATCAGTGTTGGATCCATTCATCTTCCTCAATAAGAAAGTACCTAAGAAATGTTATTGACCCATCTATCGATAGTTTGTTTTAACGGATAATTGATAATTTAATCTTTTACGAATAAAGCAAATCGTATTTGGCACTTAATCGCAAATCGTTAAAATATCGTTCTTCAAATGTTCTCTAAACTCACCACGTGCGCCCCATCATAACATCAGCCGCGTCGTTTGCTCCAAAAGGCATCTGCTCGTAGTACTACTGGTCTCTTCAGCTGGCCACTGCTAACAGTCCATTCGATTTTCCCCTAACTCACGTAAATTGGCTATTGAATAATGCATAAAACTCAAACGACAATAAAACTGCGTGTAAACGCTCGTTCACTCGGTAAATAATATGCTTGATGGACGATATAAGAATCGAAAACCTCGTATAGATGTAATCACTGTACAAATTGTTTCTGAAACACTTTTGTCGAAATAGTTACGATTAGAATAATTAGAAAAACAATGACATATTTAAGGGTCTGCTGCTAATTGACAAGATCAATCATTAATTAAGAGAATAACTCTCAGTTGTCATTGATCGCGATGTGCCTAATTGTAACTAATGGTATGAGCCATTTCTCTGGGTTTGAGGACGACCACCCGTCAGCCTTTCGCCAGTCCGTATAGTAATTTTTTACTATATTTGCCTTTTTCGCGATCGTTGAACTTGTAGTACCCCGCGCACGATGCGTTGATGCGCACGATTCAGTACGTATACATTTAACAACCGGGCGAACGATGTTATTCCTCCGCGGCGCGAGTTGAACGCACTTTCCTGCTTGCCAAGCTGACGGTCGACCATGGACTGCATTGCGAATACTTACCTGCAATCACTTGAACGGGCTCACCTGCTCGCTGCTAGAGCGGCTCGTGGTAGGAACCTGATCGTTTCTTCCGGGTCGTGGTTTGTTCCGATCCTCGGACGATACGCGCTACCGCGAGGGGTACTTCGTAATTTATGGACGGACCCATTCGCCTTCAATTTCTGCTTCTTTTCTCTACCTTATTCGCCTTTTTTTTCATTCTCCGTTCCCTTGGTTATTATTACGTCTTCCTTCGTCTGCCTCTGCGTTACTATATACACCTCAGTCGTAAAATGTTACGTCACTTTTCACGTCCTACGATGATTGATAAATGGTGTTTTTAATGGGCATAATTGCCGTTCCGAGGGCTCGCTGGCGTTTACGCGCTTATCCGATAAGATGACAGAAAAAGGAAATATACGGAGTGACATTCGAACGTCACTGTCCCATTCTCGTTTGATTGGTACGCACACGCGCGATAGGTTTTCCGTTTGAAATGAAGCTATTCCTTACATCTCTTAACGAATTAATTGGATGATAATACATGTCAGTTTCTGCCTAAATATATTAACGATCATTAATATATATAGTTGATGCAACCATATATATATATCATATAATCAAATTTTCGTTGAATCTCCCAAAAAGATCTGTGACATTAGAAATGTAAGCAGGTGGCTGTATACTGGTATAATAGATGATAAAATAGATGAATATCTCAGCAAACACGAATTGTACAATGACGTCAAAAAGCCGTCAAAATGTTGATGAAGTATCGAAATGAAGGCATTTTGACGTCATTTTACAGTTCGTGTTTGCTGGGATGTATGGTGTTTTGAACTCCCATTTTTTACTGCGGATTTAGAAAGAGCGGAAAAGTTTACATCAAACTTGTCTTATAAACAATTGTTTTTTTCGACCTTGGGAAGATCAAAAATGAAGGTCAAATGTCTAAAAAACGATCTGATGTACTTTTTTCAGAAATGACCCATTTAAACAAACCATCGCGACCTTGGAATGACCTTCAAAATTGATCTAAAGGTCAAGACTCATGGTATACAGTTAAATGGCCCCCTTTGTCATGGTGAACTTTTATCTGAATCTTTTTTTTCTTTTTTTTGTAAATACCGTAGTCTGGACGACATTCGGGTCCATAATTTAAAATGGGCCACGGTATATAATAGCCATGCGTACAAAACCACAAAAATTATTGGATTTTTACAAAATTTAGTATATCCAAAGGTTTTCAAAATCCAGTAACAAGTTTCGAGTGAAACCGATTAATTTTTAATGATTTAGAACGCCATATTGGATCCGCCATTTTGAATTTTTAAAAACTAACGTCAAATAGTCAATTTCATTGCGTTGATAGAACGTATGTTGAAAAAACTGAAATAGAATCATGGGGCTCGATGAACCCTCAATACTTTATTAATCATCAAAGGCTACTGCTATAGAACATTTCATTGGAATTATATAAAATGTAATGTTGGAATTTGAATCGTTGAGAGCAAAATGACTACTTCGCTCTCTTCGTTTATGTTGTTCTCTTTAAATTTCTTGAAGTGAGATTCCACTCCATAAAGAGTGAAAATCAGGCTACTATTCAAATGAATGAATGTTCACTCTTTAAGAGTGATATTTGACACTTTCTGGAGTGAAATTTCACTTTACCTTGGAGTGAGTCGCAGAGTTTTCACTCCAAACCGAGTGAAATGTCACTCTTAAAGAATGAAAATTCACTCATTTACAAGAGTGGCTCAATTATCACTCTTTATGGAGTGAAATATCACTCCAAGAAATTTACAGGGTATATGGTTTCCACGATGACTTCGACCACCGTGTAAGTTGAACCAAAGTATTCAATGTACTCACTCGAAAAAACATCTCCATTTTTCTTCAAATGTCCACGCTTCATATCATAATGAATCAAAAAATGGAATTGAAAAATTTCTGTCCGTGATCTTGTACGTATGAAAAATATTTCTAAAAAGTACCTTTTTTGATTGAGAAATATAAATCATTTTAATATGAATGAAATGTTTTTTTATTTTTATTTCAGGTTTACTCAAACAAAATGTAATCTCGCCGATGAAAAAAAAGTGACCTCACTTTACGTCATCTAAATACAAATTCATATATCTTTCATTCGAAAATAAGAAGAATAGTATCTAAATATTCATTGTCCTTTCTAAAAGCGAGTAAATCTAAAAGACAACTTATACTATTGTTTTCTTCTTGTTCTAAAGTAAAATGCATTATATTTTTTATTCCATGGACAATTTTTAATAAGCTACTTTTTGAATATTTTAGTCTCATTTTATGTCGGACGAAATATTAACACTGCGAATGACATTACGTTAGTATTGTCTCGTGGATCCTTTTACTATGAAAGTTCTCATTTCGATCTGGCCTGAAAGTAAGAGATCGGATCAAAAAACTAAAACGAGTCTTGCATGCAAAAACCGCATGAAAAATGTTACGGGGTGTGTATATATACTTGAAACCGGTTCCATTTATTGCAAATGTTGTGCAATGTACAATCCATATTGAAACTGGCATTACTTATTTTGCGTATATTCAAAAAATTTGCAAGTTGTAATTGGACAATCAGACGCTAAATATTCTAATTTTTGTCAAATATTCTCAAACTCCTTCGAACAGCCATAAATGCAAATAAAAAATCTGAATCAAATATTACGTTTTATTTCATCTGTTGTACGAAAGGGTAGAAGCACTATATGGTTTTCTCCCCAGTTGGAAACGTATACTATAAAGTCGAATCATATATACACTGCCCTAGTAGAAATCAGAAGAACGATATTCTAATTTTAATGTCATAGACTTTCGTACAACTTTTTGATAATATTCCTAATAATACTATAAAAAATGCTCATTTTAAGAATATCCGTTATAACAAATCGATGTTATTCGAATCAGTGCGTGATTCGAAAAAGTGAAGTCCAGCTTTGATGACATTTATCTAACTTGTTGAGTTAATTTATTGAGCTCTCTCGACGACACCTGGATATACACTACGTTACGATTTTTTATTGGTAATAATATATCATTTTTCAATTTTGTTGACTAGTAAGAATTAGTAATGTAAAAAAAAATTATATCTTTTATATAGTATACCTATAGACTATTCAGTGTTACGAATAATGTTTATAATATATTATTTTAAAATTCTTTGTTATAAGTAAAAGTGCAAATTGTATAATTCGCGTATATATTCTTAAACTAAGATGGCGTTCTTCGCGGCCAAAATAATCAGGGAGCGAAGTTCCTATAATAATTTTTATTTTTAATTATGAGGTAAAATTCCTCAAGTGTCCAATACTATATAATATGAAGAAAGTTAAAATGTTAACGTTTATTCAAAAATGTCAAATTTTCAACATCTATATCTATAAGAAAAGAAAGTGAAGCCGATAAAAATTTATCGGATAATTCGTTATAGGATTTTTGAGGAATTTCATTCCATATACGTGCATAATTTTTGTACCAATCTATTAATATTAAGGCAGGTTGAAGTTACGGAGATTGTATGGCATTTCTTGGTGGATTATATCGTTTATTGGGACCTATATAGCTATAATATAAAAAGGTAAGCGGTCAAGCGTAAGAGAAAGAGAGAGAGAGAGGGATACCTAGTGTCTACTGATATTTCCGATTGCCTATAAAAAAAAAAGAATTGAAGTATATATAAGCAGGATCATTATAAGATCAGGAACCAGTTTTTGTTTTTCAAAAACTTTGACGACATAATATTATAAAATAGTCGGTGTTGCATTCTACGGTTTTCGCGTCGTACCACCGTAATCTGTAACAGACAAATTATAGCATTTAAAATATCAATGATTTTTTTTTAATTATGTAAGTTTCATGTTCTGGTAGTATGTGAGAATTATGAATTCTACACACTTTACATGTTTCTGTTAATATAGGCATTTATGTACATTATGTTTCATGTAAAATTTTATCTGATTTAAAAAAAAAACATTTTCAATTCCATACCAGAGGTTGGATAGAGGTATTGAATTTGGTCATCCGAAAAAAAAAAATGACACCCACTTTTTTCATGAAATGTCGACGTTTCAGACCATACTGAGTCCAAAAATGCAATAAAAAATTTTCCGGGAAACGAAAATAGGTATAAAAAATGCGTTCGGTGAAAAGATGTATTTTGGCTCAACTTATAACTGATTAAATTTTAAGATATATATCCATGCAAAAATGGGGCAATTCTAAACATTATATACAACCTCCAAAAAATAACGGTGTGGGAATTACCCGAGATAAATTATTTGCTCTTATTTAATACAATGCAGCAACAAAAATGAGTTATTTTCATTACTAGGACGTAAAACCCGATATTACGGCCCTAATGCGATCGCAGCGTACGAGGACCGGCAAAGCCGGTGTCCGCAACTATTGATGGATCGCATGAGGCTGAAAAATCCTATGGCCGTGTAACGAACATTATTTTTTTGTACCATTGCCGTAAAATACGCAACCAATTTGGGAGGATACGGAGGACATGAAAAAACGCAAAAACCCTAATGCTGCAAATGCAATGCCAAATGCAACCAATGCAAAAACGCAAACATTTATATCGAAAAAAGTAGATATTATTGAAAATCCGTGTATTTATTGGGTTTTATGATAAAACTTATAATGGAGCTGTTATGAATGGAGTAGAAAGTAACTCACATATGCCGCCCACTTTTGCATCGCGAATTTGGGTATAATAAGCGCATGGTGCAAGAGTTTAATGTCACATATACACTTAAAATAAATATAAAAAAGTTGCAAATTTTTATTTTATTTATTTTTATTATTTATTTATTTTTATTTTATTATTAATTTTTATTTATTTATCTTTTATTTTACGGATATAGGTCCGTAATATCGAATATTACTCCAAAAAATTTATTTCGGATAATCCTCGTTTAATTATGAATGAATTTCAGCGATATTTCTTCGAGGACTGTATGTTACGTAGAATAACCCTTCCAAAGCCCAAATTAAAAAAAAAAAGTTTCAGTCGTCACTACTTATTTATATTTTTATTGTTCATAACCGCGGTCAGTAACTAATCTACTTCAGCGTGATTTAAAATATTTATTATTACAATGACCAATGGCGATATTATATATTATATATACACATATTTAATTATTATGATTTATTTATTTAAATTGAACCTAATGGTTGGCTTGATTTTTTAAAATTAACCAATCAGAAAGATACCCAGTTTTCACAAAAATAAACCCCCAAAATTCAAAATTGTCTATCCTTCTTAGTTTTTAACGTTTTTAAGAAGGAAAATATTTAACTCTTACTCCCACTTAAATAAAACGGTTTTCTAAAATTCATATATATATATATATATATTTGTGTGTCAAAATCAGTATCAACAGCATACAACATTATTTCGAAATTGACTAATATATGATTTACGTAAAATGTATGATTAATTATCATGTTTAGGATTTTAAATAATACTAATTTATAATATCATAATATTATACTTTATACATTATGTACATTATAATAATACTAATTTAGAAATAATCTTATTTTACTTAAATTACGGATAATTCACCAAATAAATGTTAGATATTTTTAAGGTTTCCACAATTTTAATAATCCATCTTCACTATACGAGCAAAGCAAATTTTGATGAGGGTGGTGAGCAAGGCC
>JAPYZR010004343.1:0-12463 GCA_030522945.1 Trichopria nigra | reverse complement strand
TTGGTGTCTGAATTTCTTGAGGGTGTGAATCTTTTTCTATTCCGAATGCTTTTGAATATCCAAATAAAAAAAATAACGCTTCGAGTTTTGAATATCTTTAAATCTTTCATAAATTTGTTGGTTATAGGATCAATGGATTTGGAGAGTTAACAGATATTGAAAAGTATTCAATGTTGTTTTATCGAATATTTTTAATATTCAAAAGAATATAATGTTGTTTTATCTAATCTTTTTTAATTTCTTTTCTTTTCTTATTGAGAGACAAGAAATTGGATTCATACGATTAAAATAATTCAAATTTCAATTCACGAAATCTAGCAAAATTTTGATTGTCTGTTCTCGCTGTTTACTGCGCATCCACCTATTTGGTATACCTTTCTTTTTATACCATGGTAAAACAATGATATATCCCAGTAAACGAAAACGCCAAGACTCCGAATTCAGAAACCTATCCATGAATTCTTTTATATTCACGTCACTGTAAGGAATTGGAAGGAATTCATATTTATAACTTTGAATTCGAATTCTTGACGTTCGACTTCTTTTTCGTTTATTGGGATGTACCTTCGTTAGTGTTCTATTTTCCATTCTTCCTCATAATTTTTTCAAAATTTTCGCCATAAACATGCAATGTCGCAAGATGAACTTGCAGGATAAGGACTTATAAATGAAAATTTTCATTCGAAAATCTTTAATTCGATGGATTTTATTATATTTAAATCTATGGGCAGTTTGAACCTTGCCTGTAGACTTCTTCCTACTTTATAAAAATTCAAATATCTGTACACGTGACATCCTGCTGCAAAGCCCTCACTTTTTCAATAAAATAGAAACGGTTTTCGAATAAGGTACATTGGTTTGTAAAAATACGTCCTCTCGATGTACAAAAAATCGATAATCGAGTAGAAAAAATGTTCAATTTTTTCAAATTGCCTATAATTATGCCTTAAGCTCATTTGTTACCAATTTTATAAGAATATAATATTCTTAGAAGTACACGGTAAAATAAATATATTTTATACAAATTGCGTTCGTAGCATTTATAGTAACAATATGTATATCCTAATTACTACATATTCACATTATAAATACAACCACCGCCTTGAACTTAAACTTCGATTATTCTTTGTTGTTACTTTCTTGTTCATGTACGCCTAACTTCATCAAAACTCAAGTGCATAAAATTATTGGGTCAACCACATGCTCAATTTCTTCGCTTGTCGTTTAGAAAAGCATTGTATGTTCTTAAAATACAATCTAACAAAAATTCCATCCTTACAAAGAAATGTTTCATTTTAGTATTATACCGTATTTAATGTTAATATATTCGTTATGTACATTTTCTAAACGTAAGCAATTTACATATTAACAATTTAATAACCGATAATACTTAAACAAATTCAGTACAAAAATATATTCTCTTATGATAAATAAGGTCGAATCAAATTCCTTTGTAATTAGGAATTTGTGTTTACATCGCATCTAAACCAACATCGTCAATCCAAACAAACCCATTTTGTACAAAAAAGAAACAACCAGTTGATTTAAAAACATGCACCTGATCTTAAACTTAAAATTGAAACGTATTCAAGGCGATGTTATTTAAGTCTAATAAAATGCATATTCGAGCCATAATTGTGAATTCCAGAATAATAGAAACTCTTGTGTTTCTCAGACTATCAAGTTTGACGAACGAATCGTTTCCATAGGTAACTTTCGTATGCTAAGTTGATAAAAGTCTTTTCGCTACCCAAAGTGTCAGTGGATTATCGAAATTACTTCGTATCCATGTTTGGCACATTGTAGCCCATTGTTGTGCGTTTTACACCTGGCAGTATCGCATTTTCCAGATGCTACAAAAAATAAATGGCATAATTTGTGTCAGCGACTGATGGGCGAATCTGTTTGTACTGCAATAGCGGCCTTCGTGCAATCTTCATATTCATTTCGATAAAAATGATGTGGACGGTCAGTTACTTCTTAGTTCCTCATTGATGATATTCTCATCACTTCGACATTTTAAATCGAGAACGTAGCATTTTTTTTTTTTTAAAGAATGGTCCATCACAGCCGTTACTTTATTTCTGATCGCCGAATTCAGTTATTTAGAAGACTTTAGTTATACCTCATGCCGAACTTAGGAGTTCTCTGTAAATATATTTAAATGATCAGATTGTGTTTAATAGCAGGTCAGAGATTAATGACGTCGATTAGTTCCCACAGATTAATACAGAGAGTCTAAGATTTCTCAAGGTTCAACCGAGTAATAAGATTAAAGTAATTTCAATTTCACTGACATGACCTGTGGGAAAAAATCTAGTCGATACTGTATGTAGTAAATTTCATGATTTGATTTTTCTTTGCAGCGCAGTCTATAGATATTCTAGATATTCTCAACACAATGACTGCAAATCCACTTAAACGCTTTGATCATTCATCTTTAATTAAATGCCGGTATACTTTGTCGATTCAACATCATACCCTACTTACACATAAACTATAAATAACTATGTCTAAATATGTCATATACTACATCCAATGAAAACTGAACTACAGCTTGAAATGGCTACTTACGAGTAAAAATCCTATTGTCGTTTGTATTAAAAAATTATAGAAGCAACAGGCACGGATTTTAATTATTATTCAATAAAAAATTATTAATTCAATAATCACTTTTGAATTTCAAAACGATAAAAGGTTAAGTATGTCAGTAAATTTGTGAACCTAAACTATCCTACGCATTTCATTTTCTGTGAGAAGAAATGATCGATTACTACCTACAAATTACGCATCATACGTTTTAAAAATTATCGATTAGAATCCTTATCTTCCATCTGTGACATGTGTTCAAATGCCAGCTGCTATTATATTGTTTCAATGTATCAAACCTCGCAATCACATCGTGTTGAACCTTTGATGACTGATAATTGATCGTTGACGAACAAAGCTTGTAAAACCATCACGCACTATACCCGATGAAAAATTTATAACAAAATTTCAACAAGACACTCGTTACAAACGACCCTGATCAGTTTTCCTCGTGCCCTTCGCATATATACACCCAACCCACCCGCTACCCATCCCGCTACCCGCGCGATCAGTGTGTACACACGCCGTTGCCAAGGCGACCGCTCGGTGCACGACAGCTCGTGACGTTACAGCGCCAATAGACAGTAGCCTAATGCACCTTCGACGTCAGTTGTATAGTCTTCCGACTTCCTCGAATTTGGAGTTGGCAAAATCGATCGATGTTTTAGCGTGAACGTTTCCATGCTCGACGTCTAACGTCGAATCACCAGTTCCGTCGCGAGAAAAATGGCAGAGGACGTTAAGCCTGATGTGATCAAGAAAACTCAAGATCTCCTCGGCAAGTACTTTAAGAAGCCACCTCTCACCGACAAGTTGTTGAAGAAGCCGCCTTTTCGCTTCCTTCACGACATCGTTCAAGCTGTGATAAAAGAAACCGGATTCTTGGATGGACTCTTTTCTGAGCACGAACTCAATTCCGATAATGTCAAAGATAAAGAAAGTAAGCTCGCCTTTCTGTCCAAGCTCATCGAGGTGGTAGAACTGTCCGCTGGCACTCGCATAGGAGTTCGTGCTAGCAAGATCGTTGCCGGACTAGAGCCCACCAAGACCAATGAGCTTCTGCAAGCTATTGGTAAGTGCGTGGACAAGAAAATCAGCAGTGCAGAGGCCATCGAACAATACAAGACCTCGAAATCAGCGACCAAGAAACCTTCCAAGACTAAACTCGTCAAAGAAGAGCCCAGTAAAAAGCCATCGTCTAAGCATGCCGCAGATGCTAAGAAGCCTGATAAAGTTAGGTCTACCGTGGAGAAAAAGAAGTCCACGACGAAAACTTTGACGAAAGAACCGAAATTAGAAAAGCAAGATTCGAAAGAGAAAGCGGTAACTCAAGAAAAAGAAAATAAAAAAGATGCGGAACGAGAGAAGAAGAACAGAGAAGTGGCAGAGGTTCAGAATAAACCTGAAAAAGAGAGACAATCAACTGCAAAGGTGAGACAAGCTTCGCCTGCAAATTCGAATCAAGAAATAGTGACGAACGGGCTACAATCGGAGTCACCGCAGGCCAAAGTCGCTCTATCCGACACGACCAATTCTCCGACGCATAAAGTGCAGGAGCCTCGACCGCAAACTCGAAAAGAGAGCAAACGGCGGCATTCGGCGAAGCTCAATTCCTCAACTGAAAAGTTGCACCAAGACGATAGTTTAGTCAATTCTAAAGGAGCCGAAGTTTCAGAGCCGGAAAAGACAATCAAAGCATCGGAGACTGAAAAGAGACAGAAAACTTCAGAGTCAGAAAGAAAACACAAAAGTTCAGAGCCCGAAAAGAAAACAAAGACTTCGGAACCTGAAAAGTTGTCGAGAAAGGACTCGAAAGAATTAGCTGAAGTGGTAAACGTCAACTCGACACCTGTTGCTAATTTGGAGAAGCCGCCTAAAGCAAGTAAAGATGTGCACATTGAGCCGAAGAATGATGCTCATAATGAGAGTTTCCCAAAGACCGGTCCTATGGAAACCGTCACCAGACCCTCGACTTCGTTACGTCCTCTGAGCGCCAGGCCTAGCAGCGCGAGACCCGCTGCTCCTAGAATGCGATCCAAAGTCAATCTGCCAATTAGCGAAGACCTTCCGACGTCCGGTGGAAACATTAACGTCATTGTCGAAAACTTTGACGTCAAAGAGGACGACGACGACGTCGGAGACATGGTGGTCGTGGAAAACGGATACGACGCTCTACAGGCCACAGCGATGAGTGAAGCGGAGACTAATCTCTCGCAGGAACACGGATACTTAGTGGCTCAGATTCTGGAGACGCAGAGGGAATTGATCAATACGGACGATGTGGACGTAATACCGAAGAAGGTGGAGATTGAATGGGAGGCCGGTTCCCGGCGCGACAGAGAGTCCGTCATCAAAGAAGTTGATAAACTGCGCGCGACGATACAAACGCTGACTCAAAACACGAATCCTTTGGGGAAACTGTTGGATTATTTGCAAGAGGACGTCGAAATCATGCGCACAGAGTTGCAGGATTGGCGAAGCCAATATGTAGATTTAACCCGACAACTGGAAGTAGAGCGCACGAGGCCGGAGCAGTCGGCGGAACCGATGAAACAGCTGCTGCAAGAGACCGAGAATAACATAGCCAAAGAACTGAACAAAATCAGAGTGGTAAAATCCAACATGATTAAGAACAATGAGAAGATTCAACGGCTGTTGAACGGCCACTTGTGAGACTGCCATTCGCTCTACATTTTTATTATCTTAGGCTGGAATTTGTATCCGTTAACTAGGCATGGAGTTGTCGTCCGTGGACTCACTCGATCGACCGTTATTTTTATGTAATTCGTTAAGGGAATAGGAATCCCGGTTTATATAACCTTACGATTAGAAGATTGTACTGATAAATAAATCTTTCATTTAACTTGATCGTGTTACTCGCTCGAGTTACGACTGCGAATTCCAACCTTACATTTGAGACACCGGACTGGCGATTTGTAAGTCGCGTGCGATTATCTAGCGAAGTATGTATACACCGTTCTTCTTTTACTGATTTTGTCGTACGAACGGTCGTAACCTTTGCATTTTCAAATTTGACTTCATGCATTTTACTGTATTTTACTGTATCTAAAAGTGTCTTCAGTATTTGCAAAATATACACTTTTTCACTCATTTCTGTATTAAACAATTCTTAAATACTGCATCTAGTATTAAAATATACAATCAGTTTGAATTCAAACTTTGCCTGTTAATTCCCTCTTTATAAACTGGAACCTAAGCTCTTATCGATAAATATATATATGTATATACACATCTACACATATGCAAGAAAATAGCTGTAGCTTGAACTTACGTCGACAACTCTCTTCCTAAGAGTCCTACCAATCCACTCCGTGACCGACTTCTGTTTAATTGTGCTCTTCTTTCCGCTGTAAATAAAGAAATTATTAATAATCCAACCAAAGCTAAAATCAGAGTAGTTAATAGTAAATCTTTCCGAATTGCCAAATAATATAAGGCTAATGTGAGCAAGCGACTGCGAACACTCCGACACGTAAAACCGAATGGCAATTCTCAATGGGCGATGTAATAATTTCGTTGTTGCAAGCAATTGTCCTTATCGATGAAAGAAAGAAAGAAAGAAAAAAAAAAACACCATATTAAAAAAAAAAAAGAAGGAAAGATTTATAGAAAACAAAATATTTAATAAAAAATGTTTTAGTACAAAATCATTACAAAAATAAATGAATGAATTCGCTAATAAAAAAAATAGCCTACATATTTACATATTCAATCTTGTAAATATAATAAAGCGCGCTTTAATTATAATTCTCGATAATGTCTTGCTTCTTAAACCACCGATTGTTTTTCGCGCGTTTTACAAATTTCAAGAGTTTTTTAACATTATTACGATGCTTATCGTTATTTTGTAGCTGCGAAGCAGTTTTCACATTTGTTAAAGAAATCGATTTGATTGGTGCCGCAGTGGCACTGGAATCCTCATTGGGTGGAAAGACCTTTCCAAATTCCGAATAATTTAAACGTTGATCGCAATTCACGAGATCAACCGGTTTCACTTCCGTGCCATCATTTTCGTCAACGAATTTTATTTCATTATTTAACTGTTCCATCGAAAGACAATTGCGCTTCGTCTTTTTCGTCAAGGTAACACTTCCCCGATGCGTCTTTCCTTTCGGATTGTTATTCGCGATTCTTCGTCGACGCGCGTAATTCGCGTAACGAACTATACTGTTTCTCTTCCTCCACTTAGTAACGACTATCGGAGTGTACGAAACGGATAATTGATTACAAGTCGCTTTCGGCCTCCTCACTGACCAAGACTTTGTTCGGCGTGTACCGGGCGTATCAACGGCGGGATTGCTCGAATCGAATGAATTCATACAAGTTTCGTTACGCGGACTACTATGAATTCCAAGGTTCGGTCTTGCTGTCGAATTCCGTCGACGGTCGTTCGTATCTTCGACGGCGCTAGGACAGAACGAAGCGGTCGCTTGCTCGCCGTCGACGTTAGCCTCTACAAGCATTGGCGAACTTTGAGTCCGTTGACGGCTGACGAATTTCGCCTGGGAAAAGCTACGTTTTAACTTGGCGAATTTCGACTTACCACCGGCAACGCGAGCTTGACGCTTGCGACGCTGATCCGGACGACTGAACGCCGAGCCCGTCTGCAGGGCCTCCATCAAACTGTCCATGACGCCTTCTTGGGTCTCGTGAGCATTCATGTCGACCAAAGCTCGTTTTCGCTCCACTCGCACGGCTTTCTCGCGATCTGCTTTCTCGCGTGCCTCCTTCGCTCTCCTCTGCTTCTCTTCGCTCTCCCGGATTTTTAAGATTTCTCTCTCTGCAAGCTGTAAGAACATTTGTTGTAAACTTTATCAAGAGAACTTAATTATTGTATTTATAAGTTATAGGTGATTTGCGATAAAAGCCTTCGCAAAAAAATGTCTGTACCTGTTACTCTTTTCATTGTAAAAGATTAGATGAAAGTTATATATATTTATGAAAAACTATCGTTATGTCTTGCAGGCCTTCAAAGTCTTAAGAGTTTGAATATATGAAAATTTGCCAAATGTCCAAAACATTCGTAATAATACGGCTGCATGTTTTGTTATAGGTTAGGTGCGAGAAAATCTCTTCGCAAGCAACAAATATCATCTTGTTACGTTACGTTTGAAAAGATTAGTTGATAATTATTTACTTACAGTTAAAATATGAAAAACTGTCGTTTTGTTTTTTATTAATACAAATTAATTAAGCGCTCACGAAGAGATTTGAGTTTGATCGTGCAATTTAATTTTATTACGCTTACTATGAAGTCATCCTTGAACTTTTTGATGTCACCAAAGAACTCTTCGATTGTGTACTTTATTTTGTCAAAGGAGTAGTACTCAGACATATCGGTGTACAGGCTGTCCATGTTATTAAACATGTTTTGCAACACTTCGTATGATTCGCGAGCTTTTTTCGCAAACGGCTGTCAAGGAAAATAAATGAAGAACTGGTATTTATTCATCTGGTACAATGAAATTATTATAAATATGTGCAAGATATACTATGGACAAAAAATATGAAAAGTGATGGAAAGTGTCCGTACCGTCATAGTACTGCTGAACAAGTCTTGTCTACATTGCGGCACCTTGGCATTCGATAAATCTTGTTCCAGGCACTTTATACTGGTCTCCATCTGTCGAAGAGTCCGTTGGACATTTTCCAAGGACACTCTACTTGCACGATCGACATGCGGCAACTCTTCCATAAAGGTCAAGCATTCTGGAAACTTCCTTTCTATTGTATCTACCAAATAGTGAAGTAGCGTTTGCTTATTGTCCACGTCTTTTGTACTCGTCAACTGCAAGAAGACTTTAGCTTTACCAATTTTCTTTCGTTTGATTTCGTCATTTTTACTGTTTACGACTGTAAACGCGATATAAGATTAGAAAATAGACTATCGATTGAAACTAATCGCTTACCTTGGTGAGGAAACTAATTTCAAAACCAAAAGCTTGTCCATTTTTCGAACCAGAATTCATGTAATTTCCCAACAAAAGAACCAACTTCAGGATTTTCGCGAATTTTTTACTAGCTCTGACTTCTTCGCATGCTGCAGTACCAGCGACGATGTCTGGTTTAACATCCTGTATGAGTTCTTCGTAATGGAGCATAAAGTTCAACGACCTTAATCGCGGAAGTAATCTTTTGATTTCGGATATCTGCAAATATGCCGATGATATTTTTTCTCAAATTAAATGGATACGTGAAAAATTTATATATATATATAAATTAAATACACATAGTTTAATGTTGAATAATGTATATTTATTTCTTATATTAACGAATATAAGTACCGTAACGCAAAACTGCTCGGCTTCAGGTAAGTCTTTGTAATGATCTTTATAATTCTGTAGTTTTGTAAGTTGATCGGGTGGAGGTAAATATTGTATCAGACCAGCAAGAACTGACTGCTGGATAACCGGCCCTTCGCAGCGCAACAGGCACGTTTTAACGTCTTCGTAAGTCATGTGCTTCAGTGATCCTCCCAAGAGGATCAAAATGTTCTGCGCAGCTTTGCCGTCTAATACTTTCAGTTCCTTTACTTTCTTCGTTGGCGCTGACCTGAAATTGCACAATGTCAAAATTTTGCTGCGTGTTCTCGTACGTGTGAATAATGTTTACATTACTTACTTAAAATCTACATCGTCTATTTTTTTGCCCACTGGCTTCGAAGAGAACTTTGTGGCTAAACCTTTCAAGATCTCAGGGCTTGCGAGCTCGTCTTCGCGTACTTGTACCCAGAAAGACTTCTCTGAGAGTTTGTGTGGTAAAATCTTTCAAAAAGTAAACAAAAAACAATAACAATTAGATTCTCTTAAGTTTAATCTGTTATCGATGACAGCCAAGTTTAGCTATCGGTTTGTTATTATTTTTTACTTACAGCTTTCCAGTTGGCTCGTTTTAGAGGCCCCTCGACGTCCCACTTCCTTTTGGGTTTCAGGCCATGAGGCAATACTTGCACGGCGTTCATCGGCAACCTCGGTCCTCCCATCATTGGCGGGGGTGCTGGACCCATGCCCGGCATCGGTGGAGGCGGTGGTCCTCCTCTCATGCCCGGCATCGGCGGAGGCGGTGGTCCTCTCATGCCTGGCATCGGAGGGGGCGGCGGTGCTCCCCCCATTCCGGGCATTGGCGGAGGTGGTGGCGCACCACCCATACCCGGCATCGGGGGTGGTGGCGGTGGACCCATGCCTGGCATCGGTGGAGGTGGTGGTGGTCCTCCCATTCCAGGCATCGGTGGAGGTGGTGGTCCAAGGTGTGGGTTAATTTTCTGTAATAATAATTACATTTATTTTGCGTTGCTGAAATTCCAAATGTTGGAGTCCAACGAACATTATAAAAATATTTTTAAAATATAATATAATTTTATTTTATTTTAGCATATTTTCATACTTTTGCATAAGAGATGTTAGAATTCGTTACTGATATTGCCACTCACCGGAAGATTATTTCCAGTTCTACCGTTGCCCTTCTGCAGTTCCTTTATCACATTCTCGGCATGCTGCAGTTTCGCTTCGGCTTCCTGTTTCTTCGCTATAGCTTCTTCGAGCTTTTGCGACATCTCGGCCAAACGGACCTCTTCTTCGACTTTCGTTTTTTCAACCACAGTTTCGATTAAAGGCTGAACGTCAATCTGAAACCGTTTCGTCGCGCTAAAGTCCGGATCGCAGCCTGACCGGTGCAGTACGATCTGCGACACGCACTCCTCGATTAGTTTGTAGTAAGCTGGTCTACAAACGAAAAATCAGGATTCCAAGTCTCGAATATGAACAATAACAACTTTAATAGGGAACATATTTATTTGTAGCAGCGAAGGAAAAGCGTCGAGACGAATAAAGTAGAAACCTCCTTACCTTACGAGTCCGTCGTCTCGTATGAACATCAAATGTTGAAGGATCGATAAAAAGTAAGGTTCTGCAACAGTGTCCATGACCATCCCCTTGACAATTTCGAAGCAGTCATTCACATCCTCCATTTCCAGCCTGACATGATCGAATTTTTGCACGAATTCTTCGTAGTCTTCGTCTTTGTATTCGTTAAAGATCTTCAAATGCCTGGTTAAGTCTTCCGATTCGTTTTCACCTTCGAGCGTTTCCAAGATATCGCCCAAACCTGCTCTCATTATTTCATTCCTCAGATGTAACCGGAAATCCAGTTCTTCTGCCTCCGAGATTATTGAATTTATCAAATGTAGACAAACAACCTGCGCATTAATTAAAAATTATTACATTTTTCAATCAAGTTTCGATGCAGGAAGATACCATGAATAGTTAGACTCGATAATTTGACAAAATTTACAAGTGTCACGTACTCTGAGATTTTCGTTTCTTTTATTTACAAGCCCTTGCACAATGGGCAGAAATCTTTCCTTCCCGTTAACTTCTCCATTCATTGTGATGGCATCGAGGACCTTCCGGTGGCTGTCACTGGAGATCAGGCACACTGCTGCCAGTATTTTGACAGCTTCGGACATGACTGCTGGCTTATTCGGTTCCAACGAACGTGCTACTATCGCCAAAGCATCTTGATGGGCTAAAATCTCCTTTATTCCGACTGTGTTATTCATGATAGCTTTCAAACATCGAATGCATTCGTACTGTATTCTTTCGTACCGCCTGTCCCTGAAAAGACAAAGTGCCATTGTATTTTTCTGTCCGGTATCTTACATTCCATTTTAAAATCACGGATATTTCATCGGTCGAGGCTTTGAAACTTGAATCCATCTAAACTTTTTTCAAAAAATAAAACTACAAAATTATAAGATAAGGTAAACCAGTGAGCTGCAAACTTACTTCCGATAACATTCATTTAACAAAGAGAGAATCTGTTTTAGCCCCTTCGTGCCAAACTCCTGCACCCAGCTCAAAGAGTTGTTCGTAAGGGAAATCCTCAGTGATTCGACACAGCTGTGAATCTTCTCGACACTCAAGTCCGGCTGTGCTAGGTAATGGATGTAATCGACGGGTTTGTCGAATTTCGAGCGACTCTCCTGCATACTGTTTCGATAATGTTGAAAAAGCATTTCTCTCTTGTTTCGGTCTGACTGCCTTCGCAGAGGCTCCTTTTTCTCTTCGGACAGATTCATGTTGGCCTAAAAATAAGATTAACTTTAAATTTGTCTCCGAGTCAATGTAAATGGTTGCATATCTAGTCGATACATTCAGTCATTTTTGTTTTACATAATATTCATTGCGATTCATTACTTCAATTTGTACTTTTCAATACTTTCTCGCTATACATTTAAATTACATATCTATCTGTCGAATAAACTTTTCAAATATAACCGCGCAATTTTTTACCAATAGTTGCTCGAATTTGTCGTGCATCGTTTCTTCATCCATCCTTTCTATGATGAGCCTCTGCTGCTCGATTTCGTTGAAATCGTCGGAATTTGGCCGGGGGAGTGTACTGTTGTGGCCATGGCCAGCCCCCCGATGTAACTTTTTCGGCCTCCCGAACCATGTGTCCAGCTGAAGTCAATAAATATCCCAATTATATAGCAATTTGTTTTTTAAACAGTCAGAGGTTATGTTCGTTTAAAATCGATTATATACGAATGGGCGTGCTAATGAAATCGTTATATTTTTTGAGGCGGTAAAAATTGTTCAACTTTGAATTTGCGGTTTCTTCAAAAATAATTTCTTTCGGATAATTCTTGTTTAATTTTGAACCAATTTCATCGATAATTTTTTAAGGATTGTATACATTATGTAGAATCACCCTTCCAAAGCCCACATTTTGAAAAAACGTTTCAATCCCATTTTAGAACAGTTACCGACAGAGCTTTTCAACAATAAAAATATAAATAAAAAAGATTGAAACTTTTTTTCAAAGTTTGGGCTCTGGAAGGGTGATTCTACGT
>JAPYZR010004342.1:0-12464 GCA_030522945.1 Trichopria nigra | reverse complement strand
AATTTTGATTATTATTAACATAAATAAAACCTTGAGGTAAATCAGTATATACAAACATTTTTACATTTTCACATTTACTTATAAGTTACATTGTTACTAATTCAATGTATTTATTAATACTAATATATTTAAAAGCTGTGTTCAAACTGCTTCTCAAATAGTATGAAACTACTTTTAATAATATTATAATGCAAATGAAATGTCATTCATCAATTTCGTAAACGCCACATTCATTCATTTTGTCATTAATTAATTACGTAATCTAATTGAACGAATAATGCTGCATAAGATATTAAACACTCATGTAAACAATTTGCCGCTGTTGCAGTCTGATAATTCTCTGATAATTTTCTTCGTATATGGCATACATGTAATCAAACATTACTCAATGACACCGGTTTAATTTCTTCAAAACATTATTAGTGAATAATGAAAATCTATTTTTCGTTTACTGTAATTTTGATCCTTATATACTTAAAAGAATAATTAGTTGATTTTGAAAATATTTTTCAGCCCTGATAAAAGCTTTAGGATCTTTTAATCTTAACGGAATTATATAGGCAATCAATTAGAGCTTAACCATTCGGGTTTGAAATTTTTGTTTTTAAACGCGAAATAAAATATTAATGTTTTTTAATGATATCTGATACGCATCTGTAAGTCATCAAAGATGAAAAATCATCGTAGATTAAAATATATTCTTCTTCCAATAAATAATATGCCACATATTTTATTGTAATCTAAAGAAATAAAAAAGTGGAATACACGTTTCTCCAAATATGATTAAATGTTTAAATCTGCGTTCGTATCAAAGATTACTGTTTTAATAAGATCCCATTTTTTCTTCCTGACAAGTGAATGATGAGAAATCTATCGCTACTTTTGTCTCTATTAGTCATCTATTATTTATCTTATTAAAATTTACAAGACATTATAAAAACAACTTTTCGTTGTGGCTTTAGGGCATCACTTGTGAAGAACGTTGTTTGATTTTATTATGAATTATAGACATGTTTTTTTTTTTTCTTTTCAATTTATTAGTTACAGGAAAAGAGATTATAATCTTTCAATAGAAAATGTTCAAATAAAAATTTTGATTTTTTACCATTTCTTTGAAATTGGATTCATCGTTGGGTTTTATTTTTATGACATTGTATTTTTTATTCTTACCAAGAAAGTTCTTCTTATTGATGATACTTGGTTTTAGATTATAAATATGCAATTTTATTTTTTACTCAAAAATATTTATCAAACTATTCTATATTTTATATAGACCTTTAATGAAGATATCCAATTCAGATGTATGGTCAAACTTATGTTGTATAGTTTGAGTATTTGAGTGACAATGGTAAACGAACCAAATAGTATTCAAGACTAATTTTCACATCTGACGACTCTTCAAGGTTTCTAAGTTTTAGTAACAACTTGATCGTTGTCATTATATAACGACACTGATAAATCTGTAACTGACAATGGATTTGATGAATTTCTCGAAGAGAATCCGATCGATGAAGGCCTCTCGCATAAGAATATGGGCATAGGCAGACTTTTTCAAATTATATAGATTTATAAATATTCCAGAAACCATTTTCTGCTCCGATTGACATTATTATTATTTTGTTGACTCTATACTGTTATGTTATTCTAAGAAATAAGGTTTTAATTAATGATGTAGTGAAATCGAGAAATGTCTAATGAAAACTATTTTTTCTTTTCAGTGTCAAGCAATTGTGGTTGGCTTCCTTGGATCGGTGGTAGCCATCACAATGGGCGCATTTCGCAACGGAACGGTTTCTTTAGATCATTCGTACCTTCTTTGCGCAAGTAGCCTTGTGACGGCTTCCTTGGCATCCTTCGTCCTTGGTTTAATCACCGCGGGTGTCATAGTCTTCTCTCGGCATTGTCATATCAACCCGGATAACGTTGCGACGCCGATTGCCGCGAGTCTCGGCGACATTACGTCGCTAGCTTTATTGTCTTGGATTTCAACGATACTTTACGAATCCATCGATAAACAAGACTGGCTCGCACCACTGATAATCGCTTGTTACGTACTCATCACGCCCCTTTGGGTGTGGATTGCCAAAAAGAACAAATACACGAACGATGTGTTGTACTACGGTTGGACACCGGTCATCGTGGCGATGCTCATAAGCAGGTAAACATTATTTCAGTTTATTTCGTCTATTCGCATTTTCATGGTCAGGTACATTTTTTTTTAAATTAAATGTGCATCTGACCGATATAAAAAAAAAAACAGTTAATGAAATAATAATGTATATGCATGGTATTATCAAGCATCAATTAACATCCATGTATATGACGTATAAATTCATATGATGTCAACGTTGAACTGAAAGTCTAGAAATCATTTAAATAAATGTTAGATTATATTGATAAGTAATATTCTACAATTGTTTAAAGATAATCAAATGCGATGTGAACCGAATTTGAACGTCATATCAATCGCGATAGTATATACACGTAATAAAATTAGAAAAACGTATTTCAAAATATTATAACAGAAAGTAATCATTAACGTTCTAATTATTTGTCCTTCACATACAGGTTTTAAAAATAGCTGGAACTTTACTTTATCTACAGCAGGAAAGAATTATCGGTTTCACGTCCTATATCATTATATTAATATATATATATTCCAAATTTACGTAGAATTTTAAAGAAATTGTAAAATTCAAAATGTTCATTCCTGATGTGCATGTAACTGACAGAATACATGTGTGCATACACCGTGAATATATCAATTTCGTCCATTGTACGTTCGGATCAGGTACAATGATATATATAGGTCCAATTATACGATCCAGTTGTCAGTGGCGAGGATCCAGTTGTCCTGTGGATGGACGTACAATGGACGTGCAGTGGATGTACAATGGATGTTAACTTGAATACGATTCTATATATTGGACAAAAACATTAATCGCGTCCAAACGTCCAATAACATTTAACAAAATTATTTAGTATATTATAAATATTGAAGTAAAATTTTAATTTCCAGTTGCGGAGGTTTGATTCTTGAATTTATGGTTTCGCGATTCGAGAATCTCACTGTCTTCCAACCTGTCATAAACGGCGTTGGTGGAAATCTCGTTGCCGTACAAGCGAGCAGGATCTCAACGGCTCTCCATAAACAAGCTGATCTTGGCACACTACTGATTCCTCCTGGACAAACCCATCCAGTCATTTTCATAACTCCAATAGCAAATTTCTTTGGAAAGGGTATGTTTTTTATACGTAACATTACGTCATTTTTTTCTGGCCTCTACGCTAATAGTAATGGAGTTTTAAAAAAATGGCCATAAACTTTCTAGTAGGGTGCTTATTTTTTATTATTTTTAATTTTGGAGAATACTTTTTATTGTTTTTACTTCAATATTACCGTAATAAAGGATAATTTTATAAATATTGAAAAACATGTTTTAGGTATGCACGCAAGGACAACGAGAGTTCTGATGCTGATGGTTATTCCGGGTCACTTAATTTTCATTTATCTGATCAACTACATAAAAGGTGGCGAAGAATCGTTATCCGCCCTCTTCGTATTCGTTTACCTATGTGCAGCCATAATGCAAGTAGCGGCTCTCCTCTATATCGCCTTCATTATGATTCATTGGATGTGGAAGCGAAAGATAGATCCGGACAATTCCGCCATTCCATACTTAACGGCAATGGGCGATCTACTGGGCATCAGCTTACTCGCCATCGCATTTCAGTTTCTCTACCTCGTCGGCGACCAGGAATACGATGATGCCGTCAATGCGCCATAAGCTTAGAACTCGTAGAATCCAGGAATTGAATCGCGAAACCGTCGCTACAACTCAGTGTCTTCGATTAGCTGCCTTCACCGCTTTAGAGAAAGGAGCAGACGTAGAAAGCTAGAATAATAGGGAGGACTAAGATGATGCCTTCATTTAGTCTCGTAGGGCGTCGGACTCGGCTGAAGTAGCAGTTCAAGGCCTCAGGGTTTGATGTTCGTGCAATACCGAAAACAGACCGTCTCGGCACGAATTCATGCATCACCTAGACTGGAACTAACGATAGATAAATGTACAGATTACCTTTCGTAGATGTATTTTGTCAGGGGTAGCAAAAAGTTGCGTCTGTATGTTTGTACATATTATAAATATTAGTGAGTACTCCTCGTTGTTAGTTTCCGCAAAAAAAAAAGAGGACTAATATTTAGTCTCATCTTTTCGATTACGTACTATAGGATAGAGCGAGAACAAGTGTATATTAACTGTTGACAATGGGACATTTCGAAAGAGATTCACTTGACGACGTGATCGAAGGGGTAGCTGTTTTTCAAAAGAATGTGCGACAGTTTTACGTTGGTTGTTTAGTTAACTCAGCAATCGGTCTTAACAAAAAAAAAAAAAAAAAAAAAAAATCAGCTTTATTGTCGCTGCAATTGTCGCAAGTTGCGCGGTAAGTCGGCGAACCATCAGTTCGATCGTCTTCCAAATTCGACTTCTTCGCTTGCCTTTTATTTATATCTTTACTAACTCTTAATATTTTGTATATTTGTATATTCATTTTCATAATTCTTTTCACTTACATCGAAATTCTCAAAGTCTTTATCACATTCCACGACACGACGCGCAGAGTACGAGTACCGGCCACTATTGACTAATGTATGTATTTAAAAGTACGTAAGATGCGTGTCGTATCGACGTTGCTGACAATAACGCGTGGACAAACCAGTGTTGCAACCAGAAACAAAAACAAAAGACAAAAAATGAAAGCTTTATATTTTGTATACTGGGACTGAACATTGTGTAGAATCTCATGTGTATTTTTTACAGAGGATAATAAAAATCGAAAAGTAAAATATTTCCTCGAAAATATGAATTCTTATATTCTTATTGGAAAACCTATATATATAATTCGGTCAGAATGCGTTACTCTTCGTTACTTACAAATTAAAAAAATAATCTTTATTAATTTTCTTCGAGGAATCTGAACTTTGATTTTTAAAAATCAAAATGGCGAATACAAGATGGTGGTAAAAATTGGAATATTCGTGGATTTTGCTAAAAATCGTATGTAGGTATTTTCTGATAGATACCATCTAGGATCGGCCATTTTGAATTTTTAGAATCCAAGTTTAGATTTGCTATATATAAGAAAAGAGTAAACATATAATAACAACATGATACCGTGATATGAAAGATTAGAAATTTAAAACTAAAGGTAAGGATCGATAAGTTTCCCATCGAAGTAACGAAGACAGATTAAAAATAAGAAAGTATATTCTGCACATTATATTAAGACTAAGTGTTTCAAAAAAAAAAAAACTCACACTTTCGAGTTCTTGATATAGATACGCAATATACAATTAAATGAGCTAAAAATCAACGGATTTAATATAGTCATTCTCACCCTGAAATCCTCGCAAACATTGAGATGATCCTCACTAGAACCGATATGTCTGGAGCTGTTTAAAAACGCTTCAAACATGTTGTAGGAAGATGTCTTGAAAGGTTTTTAGACTTTGATAGATACGTCGGTACTGGTAGGATTGCTTCTGACGCCATACGAAACATCGAAAGATGAAGATAGACATCACCAATATTTCATTTCAAAACATGACGTATAATGAAATACAATATTCGCACACTTATCGTCGTGGCGTTGATCGCATTAATCTATTTTTAAGACCGCATGAGCATTCAAATGATAATAAATCTATTAATGGCATTCTAACATAAGTTATGCTTCGTATAACGGGTAAATCTTAATAAATATATAATGATTAATGTACCCGATAAATCAATGTGTTATAAAAACACACACAAACCAAAATATAAGCATATCAATATTTTTGCGTTATTTTAAACTTTTTTTTTTTTTTTTTTTTAAAGTCATTCATTTTTATCTACTTTTGTAACCTTTCACAACCCACTTAGATACAAATACTGTCTCTAATCCATTAAGTGCAAGGGTTTCAAATACTCGAAATGTGAAAACTTGATTTAGTCGAAAAATTTCGAAAAAGCCTTAAAAAAAAAAATAAATTAAAAAATAAAACAGTTGATTTTTTTTCTTTTAATTAGTTTAGTTAATTTAATTCTTTTAGTTCCATTTTACAAGATTTTATAGATTTTGATTCTTTGATACCTCCCTATTAAGACATAGAAGTAAAATATCGTTGCTTCTTGCATATTTTCATAATCATAAGTTAATAAATAAAACGCATCATTCAAAATAGCATAAAAAATAGTTAATAAATAATTACGTAAAGATTAAAAAAAATCGACTGTCTACGTTTATTGAACAATATATTTTCCCCTGATCGTGAATACACTATATTACCTTAGCGTACGTATTAGAATTACTTATAAACATAGAAATGGAAGAATAATGAAATCATTTAAATTCTGTACTGCTCTAACAATGAATCTAAATGGGTTGAACGATGTCTTACGAAATTTGAGTACGAGGAGGAATATATTACGATATATAATTCCATTGACGATGTTAGAAGTTTGTCGATAAACGAAAACGGACAGCTAAGAATAATTCAGAGATTCAGCATTATCGAAAATGCCTAAAACGTCAATCTTGAGAATATCCATCGCGTATATTACAATATTTTACATGAGTTCTATAATACATTCGGCAGTATAAACGGTTCACAATACTAAATCAGTCATCTTTACTGATTTCTTGCACGTGTTACTGCAATTTCGCTTCTTCTTTAACTTTCCACAACACAAGTTCCATGCAGGCGACCGCATCTTCCTTGCTGTCGTGGCCACTTACTGCAATTAAAAAAATAATTGTTTCAAAAGACGTCACAAATAATAATTTGTTAGGTTAACGTTTCTAATGTGTGTTTAGCACCTGGAAGAATTGGGGTACATGTTTAAGAATTGGGGTAGATGGTTACGTATGTTGAATGTATACCCCAATTCCTCGCAGTTCTATGCACATATTAGCATCGTTAACACAGCGAATAAGTTATTTTCCTTAAATGTAAACAATGATAATATGAAATCTCCAAAGTTTATACGGAAATTTTACAATACAATTCTTGCCACAGGTACTTTTGTCAAAGCAGTTTTCAGATTGTTTTACCGAATCAAATGAAATGGAGTTTTAGATAAAAGTAACTATTGTAAGACCTACCATCATTTTGAATTATTTTTCTTAAATAATCGGTGCAAAGATTCTTCAGAGCCCTTTTCTGAGGTGGTCCATTTTTGTGAGGGAACATAACACTTGTATCTACTACAGTATCGTGTAAAATCCTTAAAGCCTTAAAATCGCTTTCAAGACTGTGACCTATTAGAATCGTCTTCGAAGAGAACATAGAAAGGAGCGTGGCTTGTACATCACGAATCGTAGTCGTAACGTGTCTTAAATCATCTTCCGTAATTCCAGAAAACCTGTAGATAGTGAAAAATATTTTAAATGAAAGAGTTTGATAATGTTAATATTTTAATAAAATCGTTCTTAAAAAAGAATCGAATTGTATAGATCTAAAAGATTAATTGAATATATTCTTCAAAATCCCTATGCTTTATAATTTGATTTCTCGATCGATCGAAATAATATCTCGACCCCCTCCCTCCTTCAATTAAATTATGATGCATTGGTAATTTGATATAATGAACTTATACAAACCTAGTATTGTAATCCACGACAGGATTATCCGGCTTCACCAAAGTTTCATAAACCACATTGCACTCATCATTGATGACTGTAATTCTAGTTAGTTCCAAGCCGTTTGTGGTGTAACACATTTCACAATCAAGAGCAAAAATTCCTTGTTCTTCAGTAGGAATATCTGTATAAAACATTTTCATATATAACAATATTTCATATATATACAAAAATTTCATATATGTAACCATGTATAAAAAATTAAAAAGTGTATTTGGATAATTAGAAAAAATGTTTAAAAATTATCCGATTTAATTGTTCTACCTCTATCAAACGTTCGAACATATCCTCGAAGATTTTCGACGTCAACATGATCATAAACATGGCTTTTGGCATCGCAGCAACCAGTTGCAGAACCAAATTGTTTACAACACATATATCGTGTTTCACCACGAAACGTGTATTTCCTTGCCCAGTGATAAATGCAATTTTGCTGTACAACTGGCATTCCATATTTATTCACCATGTATGTTTGACCACATCGACAACAGTAACGTTCATTAGGCACTTTTGATACGGTTGACTGACCTCTCAGATTACACACATATAATTTTGCACGCCCCTGGAACAAAAGAAAATATGTAACTCTTATTCATTACATTTAATAAAGATTGTAAACATTTTAAACATTTAATACAAACAGTTGGACCATCTGGATGTGGTCTTGGAAAACCGTTATCTTTTAACTCTTGTTCGCTCAAGATCCATTTTACCAGCATATGATACAAAGATGCCCCTCTAAAGTCTGTCACAAGTTTCTTCGGTTTTATGACACTCCATGAACCTTTTGACTTTCCAGCTAGAACTGCTTCATGTGAGATAAGTCCTGCACCTGACGTTGAGCATTCCGCAGGTGATTGCTCGATTTCTTTTCTTAATCTATGTGCAGCGAGCATACATGAACTTTTATATACAGAAAGAGCTTTGCATCTCTCAAGACAAGCAAGTTCTTCTCGAAGAGCTCTCTGTGCTGCATCCTCGGCATTTGTATATATTTGAACACAGATATCTTGCATAATATTTACATAGTGCTGACGAATATTAAGAGGAAATTTTTGCGATGAACTTTGAAGTGGTTCAGGACGAATTAATTGAGGTACCTAAAGCAAAAAATACATATAAATTTAAATTTTAGGATAGATAAGCATGAAAAAATGCAATATTAATATTAACTTACAGTTTGAGGAATATGAGCTACTCGTGGTCCAGCTTTCTTAGTTTGGGCAACAGTCTTAAATTCTCTTTTTGCTATATTTTCTAAAATTTTTTGCTTTTCTAATATCAACTCCATAGCATTTGGTACATGAGCAATCCTGACACGATCTAGAAAGTACAATAAATTAATAACTGAACCCTATTTTCATTAATCACAGAGATTTCAGAAAACTAATATTACTATTTCCGTTAATTTGATTAGCCTGATTTCTTTGCTTCAAAGAAAATCCAGTAGTCTTTGCAGCTTCTAAGATTGCAGATTGTTCAGCTGCAAGTTGTTTTGCTGCCGCTCGTTCAGCTACTTTCTTGGCTGCCATTTCTTTCATCATTCGCCACCTGTCATACATGCGTTGTTGAGGATTAACCAGTTGTTTCGGTGGCTGACTAGGGCCAACATGTCTGATTAAACTTGAATCTGCTGAAGGATGTGCCACTCTTTTTTTGCCAAGATCGTCAACATCCTCACACTCTGGTTTTGAATATATTGGTTTCTCATCTTTCCGATTGTCTGATTCTTTATATTCCTGTAACAATTTTCTTTAATATATTTATATTAATACACAAAAAAAAAATTATAATCACATATCTGACCTGAAAAATTCTTAAACATTCTTCTTCAACATCATGATCTGAATCAAACATTTCAAAAAGATCTTCATTAATATCGACCTCTTCAAACTGATCCTCTATACTCGAATTGATCTCACTTTCTTCACTGATACTCTCTTCCTTTTCTCTAGATGATTTCTTACTTGATTTATTCGTTGACTTGTGACTAGTACGTACATCATGCTTTTCTGAACTTTTATGCCTATGTGACTTACTTTTGCAATCTGATGAACTCGATTTACTTTTGTGTTTATCATGTTTGTCTGATTTGTGCTTGCTTTTTTTGCTATTGTCTTTTGAATAGGAGTCACTGTTTTTGTCACTTTTTAATTCTTTGTACTTTTCAATTTTAAGGTCTTTATCTTTCTCGTTTCGGGAATCTCTTTTACTTCGATGTGATGACTCTTTACTAGATTCCTTACTAGAATCCCTGTTAGACTCTTTACGATTTTCTTTGCTGCGAGTTTCCTCTTTCATGGATCTTTTCACTTCTTTACTCGATCGAGTTTCATCTTTGCTACGATTTTCATCCTTAGACGATTTGCCATCTCTACTTTTACTCTTATCTTTCTCATCTCTTGATGATCGTTCTTTATCACTACTTTTTGAACTATGTTTATGCTTATCTTTCTCTTTTTCTTTCTCTTTATTCCTTTTACTATCACTGCGATGTTCACTACGATGCTTGTCTTTGCTCCGTTTTGATTCTTCTTTACTTGATTTTTCCGATGAACTGCTTTTACTACTTTTGGAATCATCTCGATTCTGACATTTTGAATCAGTTTTTTCATTTACTTTGTCTTCTTTAGACTTACATTTAATGTCATCTTTAAGACTGGATTCACTGCTTCCTTTTACATCTTTATTCTCTTTTTCTTCAAGGTAGGTGGTTTTTTCCTTGTCCTTATTATCTAACTTTTGAGCTTCTCTCGTTAATTTTTCTTTATTTGTTTCAGTATCGTCATTGTCATCTGAAAACTGTGGCTCAATATCCATAAAGTTAGTGGAAGCTTCGTTTTCTAGTGTGGTAGAATTTGTTTTAGAATTGGATATAATTTCGTCCATTATATCGTACTGTTTTGAGAATTCATCCACATCCTCATCTTCCAAATGCTGTACAGCTTTTAATGGAACTTTTACTTTTCTTGGTACATATTCTTCTCGCCTCTTCTTAGGTTTTGGTTGATATAATTCTTTCCTGGAGGCTTTTACAATATAATCACTATCCTTATCTTCTTCATATATTTTTGCACTATCAAATTTATTAGTTGGTACATATCCATGAACTGAAGTATCAACATCCATTGTATTTGTTTGACTAATCATTGTTGGTTTGTATACCATTTCAGGTACGTCAATATTAGTTCCGCGAATCACTGACATCCAAGATCTTGTGCTATCTGGTGATTTCCGTTTAATCGCAACTTTACTTTCACGGGTAGGCATATATGGTGGAATAGGAATGTGTCTTTTTTTCAATTCAGCTATAGGTGTTGGATTATAAACACATGGTACAGGTTTTGTCATTGGTAAAATAGGAACGCCTATATGTTTACCAATTACAGGTTTCTGTGAAACTTGTTCTAAATTGTTTGTGGAAGTTGTTGGAAGTCCACTAGAATTTAAGGTTGGTTTCAAGCTTTCAACAACTTGACTGACAATGTTTTCAGAGAATGTTTCTGCAGCTGAAACATTTTGGTCAACTAGAACTCTTTTCACAGCCTCTGAAACAAGCTTTTGCAAAACATCCGGATTTGTTGTAGCTACGGAGGTTGCCGCTGCATTTTGAGGTTTTGCAATAATCTGACATGGCGCTGTTGCAATCGCTGATGAAGTACTTGCTGCATCTTCGACTAAAATTAAAATTGTACGGTGAAGTTAAATGACTCAAAATTTGTAGCTAAATTATCTTGATTTTATAGTTCATTCATTAAAATTTGCACACAATGGCTTAAAAAAACTAATGACAACAAATAATGTAAATTACCTTTGCGCGAGTGTTTGAAGTGGCAATAGGGTCTCTCGCAGGATCCGTTCTCGTAAAACGGGCAATTGATTGTTTTGAAATAACCGGTCGAAGGAAGCATAACTAGTTCATCGCACGTCCTTCTGCGTGCAGATCATCGCCTAGTAGGGTGACGATTTCGTCGTATTCCTGAAGGCGGTGCTTGAAACTTAAGAACTTGGATGATAAATAATCAAAAAAAGCATTTTTACTCAAATTTATTATACTTCTCGCATTAAATCCCGATGTTAAATGGTGTCAACAAGGTGTAAAATATTCTGAAATTTCAGAGTCTCACCATCAAATGCACCGTTCCCTATATATATGACTACTATACATAGAACGAAGATGCAAGTACAGCAGCGTACATATACATGTACAGTGCAAGGGGTACAAGGAATACAAGTGATCAGGGAAGGGAACGAATACGGCGAATACCAGAATACTGAGGTGAGGTTACGTATTATCTCGAAACTCGAAATGCGAAAGAGCTCGCAGGCATCTCGAATTTCGATTCTCGAGATATGACATCATGTCGACACTTCGAATCTACGAACCCTTTGAACAAATTTCACCGATATTCTTTTGGACATTGTATATTTTATCAACGATTATAGATGAACGTAGAACTCTTGTTCAACAAATATACTTTACATAAGAGTACATAGCTATTTTTCGCGAATTGGGCTTGAATAATATATCTAGTTATACCCGCACCGTAGGTCGGCACGAAAAAATCCAATGTTCAGCATGATTTGACTATATATGTACTTATTATTAATAAATATTTTTCATAAAAATGTAAATATGCAGAAATGGTATTTTTAAAGTTTTAAATTTTTTAAAGATGAAAACTAGGGGCTTCGCCCCTGCGGCCTTCGGCCGCCAACCCCACCAGGGGGCTCTGCCCCCTGGACCCCCGGCGCGCTTCGCGCGCAGCTCGCTTCGC
>JAPYZR010004341.1:0-20684 GCA_030522945.1 Trichopria nigra | reverse complement strand
GTCACAATCACTGTTATGTAACTGTGCCAATTTTGAGGCGACATTTTAATGTAACTGTTACATAATTGTGACATAACTTCTGTAATTGTTTGCTGGGTGTTTGCATTGGTTTTAGGCACTGTCGTTTTCATAATTTTATTCTATACACGCAAAATATAACTTTTTAATGTACATTAACGTATATAATTAATATATAACTTACATTACATCGATTATTGGCAGTATAGTGATTGTAAAAAATGTAATTTACTGAATAATGCACCATACACATATATATATAAATTTATTAAATAATTATTTTTTCCCGCGAATTAGCATATTAAATGTCGGTAACAGTAATTTAGAAGGTATAACAAATCCAAACCACTTAATCATATTTGATAATAGTTTAGTAAATATTCTTCCTTATATGTGACCCATGCTCTTTTTATTATGTAATAATAAACAAAACGATTATTTTGAAAAACAGTTCAAACTAATATAATCAATGGGAAAATTGATCAAATGTCAAATATGAGCGATTAAACATTTATATTTATAAACAAAAAAATGTCGTTTATCAATGACGCCGTCGCTAACAAATGAAAACCTGCCACTTTATGAAAAATATGTATGTTTGGATATTTCTCATAAAGCGTATATCTCAACAACATAACAAATAATATTCAATAAAGTATGTGTCATCCTCTGGTACACCCATTCCCATCGATCAACTTCACTATAAGTTGTAATAGAGAAAGAAAATGGGAAAAGACAATTAACGCATCGTTTTTTAACAGTGTTCGATGTCATCTCAATAAATATGATATATATTTTTTTAAAGAATGGCTGATTAACCTTCTATTGATTATAATCGAAAGAATATTAAAAATCCATTATTCTATTATATATTATTCATTATTGCCTCCGCTTTTATGTCTTTTTTTGTCTGATCGCCAATTTCGACCAATTGATAAAGTAAATGAAAGTATATATTTAATTTAATAAAGTGATGGAATTCTGACAGAGGTATTCCGTTTAGAATTTTAGTTATTTTTAACTAAGAAATTGGCATTTGCCGAAAATATCTGTTACTTGTTGCATGAAAATTACATTGTTACTGTTGGAATATATTCTAAACGTATTAGAATTTCAAATTTTTTATAATTATATATAAGAATTTTACTCATCTTCGCACGATTGAAATCCGGAAGCTGGCAAAAATTACGTTTTTATTTTTAAAATATTCCATTTATAGTAATTTTTTACAACTATTATTTCTTTTCTTTTACTGATAAGAGGTACTGGCAGAGTTAGCCCTTGATTTCTTATATGGTTAGAAAATTATTTTCTTCAAGACATGTCCAAGAATCATCCCAATAAGCAAAAAGATATCTTGCGATCCTGGCAAGATATCTTAAAAATGTCGAATAGATATCTAAAAGATCTACACATCTTTCCAAAAGACATCTTTTAGATATCCTTTTAAATAAAGACGTCTAAAAGATATCTTTTAGATATTTATGTCTCCAAATGTTTATTGGGATCCTGTACCCTCTTTTTAAAGACTTATTAAGAGTTATTAAGCCATTTTAATAATTAAGTGTTTTTATCTTAATATCAGGCTTAGACCCTAATAGAAGATGAACCTAGTTTCTGCCCAATTTTTCTGGCCTCTATGTTAAAATTAATGCACTTTTGGAGCAACTGTACTGCGATTGTATCAGACTGTATGTTACAATATTTTAAGCCTTTGAACATTTTAATGATTCATATAAGTAACAGCTTATTACGTTTTATCTGGTCGTTGTATAACATAGTTAGAGCTAAATCTACATAAAATTATATAAGAACGTCCCTGAAAAATCAATCACTTGATGTTACACTGTACAGTAATTTTCATATTCCATCATTTCCTATATTCACCCTCTAGGCTAAAAATAAATCTTCCATCGTTTTAGAATAGGTTTTTTTAATGGGGTGACGAGCACTCATATAAAAATTAAGGACCCCATCTAGTGAACAATTCTAAAATAAACTCTCTGAATCAAGCAGAAAAATCATCATTAAGAGTTCTTTTCATCAATTTGCGACTCAAATTGTCAATAACTGCGAGTTTGAAGTACTTGTCAGTGATCGAAAACTAGATTCTGCTTTATTCATGCAGCAAAAATTATTTATTAATTATGAAATTTATAAAGTAGAGAATTTCAATATAGATTCACGTGTTTCTATTTTGGCAAGATTATATATAATAATAGGGAAACCCAAGATTTTCGAAAGGGCATTTAAATAATGATAAAGTATAGAACAAAACGCATCCTTAGGTTTTCTGAAGTGTTAATCGTTGGGTCAGAGAGTGTAAGGTATATCAGCCGTATCCAATATACCCTTAAATACTCCGGCGTAAGCTGTGCACCGCCCTACGATACAATTAATTTTATTAATCTCTTATTCGAAATTTCACAGCCGTAAATTGAAAACAGTTTTTTAGGACATCGCTGGGACGCCTTACTCCTACCTTGTGGAGTATAAATATCCAGTAAGAGCAGTTGCAATTCAGCATCACGTACTGGGGTAGCAATGTCGAAAGATTTCTTCTCGCAGCCATTGCGGATAAAGGGTGCCTTTCAGGGAAACGAGTACCGCGGTTACGGGATTATAGCTCGCATAGATTCGCGATGCCGCGGCGCGTAATTTCCGCAGGTCGCCACAAAATCAATAAAAGAAACATTACATTGGCGGGTTGGTGGCGTACCCGGCAGCAGGGCCATGGGATTGGATAGGAACGAGAGATGGGAAGCGAGTCGCGCAAGCGTTAGTCGGAGCTCTCTTTTGCGATCGCGTTCGCTCATAACGGGTACCGCGGAAAAGGAACGACCGTGCGCCAGGAAAGAGGAAAGGAAAGCAAGCAGCACAGTCTTATGAAATATGGCCTCCTTACAGAATCTGATTCTGCGGCGGTGGTGGGGATCGAGGGTTGCAGCCAACGAAGAACATCGGGAGAAACTGAGATAGATACATAGATAGATAGACGGATAGACAGATAGATAGAGAGAGAGAGAGATAGGGTGAGAGAGGGAGAGAGAGGGAGAGGGAGGGAGAGAGAGAAAGATCTAAAAAGAGATGTACGGAACTCCTAGGATGAGCTACTGCCCTCTGCTGTAGTCTGCTAAGATGGAAACGTAGATCCATACCCTGCTGAAGACATTTTTGTTTAATTTTTATTCATATTACTGTACAAAAGATGAGCCACGAACCGATTTTACCAAGATTGATTAGTATTAGATTAGGAATTAATCAATTGAATTAAAGTAATTGGAGTTTCATTTCGGATTGGATTTTTGTTCGCAAACGGAAATTCACGATTAAAGTAATTAATAAGAAGATATCTTTTCAAATCATGGTAGTATGAATGGATCCTGGATAGTTATCTTAACCGAAAAGTTTCAATGTGTTTTACAAGTAAAATGTTGATCCTTTCCCTATCTCTGATTATCATCTACGTATATTCACGATGACTACTATATACACATGTTAACTATATGATGTAATTAAATCTAATGTACTTTCATGACTCAGTATAAATTATACTTTGTCTTTCAATAAAAATTATACTGAAACAATTTATTAATGAGCCTCAGTGAAACCAACCCTTATTAGTAGCGGTAAATAAAATAAAAATACTTTTTACGAGTATATATTATAATTACTACAAGAATAATGGTTTTAAAAATACATCTTAATTGTTTAGGATACACCAGACTTGTAATAACGACGATAACCAAAGAAGGGTTTGTTACACTTCTAGCGGGTTGGATATTCGGATTAGAAAAAGCAGTTCTATAAAATATTTCAACACGCTTATGAAGAAAAAGATGTTGCTAAAATTTACTTTAATTAAAGTTAAATATGTCTCGTCTCGTATAAATTTATATTTCTCATTTCGTATATTTCCCTTTCCAAAAATCCTTTTTTATCCAAATTTTAATGGACTCTGGTTTGAGAAGAAAAGTAGAGATAGAATCCCAGCAAACACGAACTGCAAAAAGACGTCAAAAGGTCGTCATTTCGCCGATCCGTTAGCATTTTGACGACATTTTTACGTCGTTTTACAAGTCGTGTTTGCTGGGATACTGTAAACATAAAGGTAAAAATGCACTTTGTGCAATAATCATAATAAAGTATTTACAACGTTGATATACTAACAAAGTAGCAATAACTACTAAACACTACTTACAATCGGAATTACAGAATTATAAAATAGCAACCCTAGTGGAAAATAAGACCAGTTTATGGCCATTTTTTCTGGATACCATTACCATGATAGTGTTGTTTACATTTAAATTTTTAGTTTAAAATTAAGTTATATAGAGCAGAGTTCCTAAAAAAAGTGACTACTTTTCCATTTATACCATCTATTTCGAATTCATTCTGCATTCAGAAATCCACAAATTATAAATTTTAAGTGATATATAGCTTTTCTTCATTAATTTCAATTATTGTCTCTTGATGTTTTTACTACTTTCAATGTTCCTTAGAATTTTTTAATCATAGTAGAAAAAGTCCCGAATGCGGTTATAATTAACAAAATGTTATCAATTGTATTCCATTCGAATATTTATTTTATGATATAAAATACCGATGAACCGATTTGAAATCCGATTTTCAGAGTTAAATAAAAATAGGAGTCGACGATGATATATCATGTGATGTATAAAGTATCTGGGGCTGGAATTTATTTGAAGTGATTGGAAATATGTTGTTATCTATATATGTATAGTTCGGCAAACGATTTTCATCGACAACTTTACATATCAATTTATCAGATATTTATTTAGTTATTTATTCATTTATTTTTATGTTTTATTTTTTTTTTTTTTTTTAGATACTAACCGACTCGCGTATAAGTGGTGTTGTAAAGTATGCCATTAATGGAATGAGTTAATAGAAAATATCATGCAATATATTAGATATGTATGTATCTAATGTATGTACGTATGCATAAGAAATAGGAAGATAAAAACGACATAAATAAAATACTTATGTACACTTCTTATTTCTTTCTATCGATATTAACTTGCAATTTAAAAGGAAAAAAAAAACAAAATCAAAAAATACTATGCCTGTCTTATATTAATTTTTCTACTCCTATCAACATTTAATTTATGTTGACGTCAATATGTATTTTGTTTCATTTGGCGGAATCGGTAAAAATAAGGGTTCATATATACCAAAAATAATAATAATATAACAAAGAGGACTGTACAGATCGCTGCTGCTCGTCAGTAGTTGGTACGTATATAATACAACTCACAGGGAATTTAACAAAACAAAAGGTTAAAGATCTTATATATAGATTTCAGAAGTATACAAATGTAGTAAAAAAATGTGTATGCTAAAGAAGATAATATTACTTTTGTTTGTATGTTAATCCCGGTTAGAATAAACAATAACATTTTCTAATGAAGACCGACATCATTTGGGACAAAATGTAAAACCCATGTATTTTTATTGAGCAATTCAACCACAAGATGGAAAAAGTTAAAAACATCCAAATATAACTAGGAGGACTGTAAAAGAAGAATATTTTAAATTTAATTACATACAATGGATAAAGGTGGTCAAGAAAATTGATATATTTAATATTTAATTGTTTACTTAAAATTTGAGATAAATCATTCCAAGCAGTACTGTTAAACAGTTCTTGGACACCGTGGTTTGATAGTCAAAGTTATTTTATAGATGGCAATATGAACAAATTTTAAGGCGTTAAGAATTGTTGAATTAATTTGAACACCAAATCTTCAGGATAATCATTATATGATATAGAACCCTAGTAGAAATAGTAGAAATCTGTTCCCAAATATCCGGGCGCGATCTGGGTCCTGACTCGCGCCTTGATAGATATCCAGGCGCGAGTCAGGGCCAAGCTTACGCCCGGATTTACAAACTGATTTCTACTAGGGTAATTATCGTAGTTAAATCAAATTCTTTTTCTTGAATAGTATTTGCAATAGTTTCATTGCATATTTTGTAAGCCCTACGAAATTTTGTGATATTTTATTTTAATCTTGGTGCTAATGAACATTCTATCGAATGTAGACCAATTAATTTCTTATTTATAAGAGAGTTGAAATTCTTATCATATCTGTTTACATGCAAATAATAACGTGATTATTTGTGGCTGTTAATGAAAATCCTTCTGCAAATATCCTTATAAATATGTCACAATGTTGCGAATATAGTAAGATATATTCGATAACAATCTAGCATTAGAAATCTAAAAATAATTTAGATGCACATAGTTTGGAGCTTGATTTTCCGAGATGAAGTAACGTACTCAAGACTTACAAGCAATAAAAAGCATGTCAATTTAATAGTACATCGTGTATCAAGAGCAGCAAATTGTCAATTCCCTTCGAGGGGGAAATTCGCCTCAGGAGTGAAGCGTGAACGATATTATCGCAGTGAACGAGGAGAGTTGTCAGTTCCACCATTGATGATTATCGTGCTTTTTGCCAACAGGCATTTAGAAATGCGGTTATCATCTGAGACGGGCGGAAAAAGCTACTTTTCGCTCAAGGGCCGCACATGCAGAGGAGGGTGCTCAGAATTATAAGATTAATTATTAAAATGGCCACGATCGGTGCAATGAACTGAAATAGTTAATGTATACTTTAACTAAATTTAGAATGAAATCCATTGAAACACAAGAAATTTCTTACACTATCCATTTCTCCTATGCCTTTAACATGGTAAATATCTGAACTGTCTAAGAATTGGCTAAGAAATGTTTTCATTTCTACCAGGGTATCTAAGCACTTTATAAGCTCAGTTAATATTTGATTAACAGTTCTATTGTAAACACGAATCTGATAAATAGTGAGGTCTTTGACTTGATACTTGCTAGTGCGTAATCGGACTCCTAGATAAGGGCCGCATTGATGCGAACTCGTTGAAAGCCCGTTTATATCGTGTCATAATTTTAATTCTATAAATATTTTTTTCATGCGATTTATAAATATAGATCGAATAAAGATCCATTATATTTCTTAGAAGATATTCTAAAATATATAGGGCGACTTCTTATTGAATATTTGTTATTGATGTTTAGTTATTTCTATAATAATAACAGTATATTCGAAGACATAAATTAATATTTTTAAACCAAATTACACATTCAGATCGACATAAACAGAAGTAAGAATATTTTTACGTTTTTATGAATTATGTATTTTAAATATATATATATAAATGATATGTAACTTATGCATTATTAACTAATCGCCAACATCTACAGTCATGCACGATAACAATGTAGAAACGTACGTTTTTGAAAATGTACCTGTTACTATTATCATTCTTACTATTATTATATTATCATTAACGTGTAAAATTGAAGTTCTATATTCTTTTAAAAAATAATTATATTTTATTAATGTGAAATTATGAAAATTTCGTGAAGTACAACGTTAATTTATTTATTTATTTATTTATTTATTTATTATTAATGATATATTATGTATAGCATTGATTGGTGTTTAAGTAGATATTTAAATTGCCAGCACAATACGTAACGACGGGCAATGAACGCTCCTCGAAAGAACGCGGGCAATCACTTCCGGACGTTGGGTGCCGAGCGTCGGCGTCGATAGGTCAAGGACACTCTCACGATTCTCGGGGTCAGGTCGACAAATCACCTTTTCCCCCCTTTAACACCCGTACAAAAAAAAGAGAGGCCACCCCCCGTCACGTCGACTATCGAGCTTCCCCTTCAATTCGAAAAAACGCAAATCTCGAAAGAGACAGAGGAACATTCAAGGGAGAAGAGAGAAAGGGAGAAACAATTTCAGAGTGAGGGGCAGAAAGAGTCGTTGAAAGGCCAACAGAATGCGAGCGAAAGAGATAAACCCCATTAACGATCTTTTGGTTACCTACATACTCGCGTGGAATTTCTGTGCGTTGCAATGGTGGCCTTCACTGCAGGAACAAATATGTTGACAGATAGCTCGGTTTTTTATTTTTACTCCTTTTTCACAAAAAAAAAAAAAAAAAAAAAAAAAAAAAAAAATACAACAGTGTGAATGTTTTGTTTTGTTTTTTATTGGGAAATGTTTTTTATACTATCTTTTCACGCTATTCGTGAAATCATGTAGATATATTGAAAATTTGTGAAAAATAAAAGCAATTATACATAAACGTCGATAAACAATTGACTATTGATTAGATTTATTCTTCATTGGTTTGAAATCAACTGTGATATGTTTTATTCGACTTGGTGAAGTCTTTAACAATATTATTTTAATGTTGTTACAAATGAGATATTAATCATCTATAAATATATTAATCTTTTTCTAACCACTCGAAATAATATAATACTAATTTATATTATTATTTATTCTATTATTCTGAATAATTTGATTAAGTAATTACAGAATTAAAAGAAAAATTCAATAAACAATTGCACATTTATTGGTTAATAAATATGTTTATTGATGTTGCGATGTTTTCTTCCCAAGTCATGTCATTATTATGACATATTGGGCCTTCACTTGAAAAGTGAATAGTACTACCTAAAAAAAAAACCAAAGATGTCTACAAAATTTTATTTTTTGCGATATCAACGATAAGAATATTAATAAATAATTCCACATAATATCAAACTTACGTATTACGCAGTTTGAATTTAACATCTGAAATATGTTGGGAAAATTGGCAGTGTAGTAAAAACAGCGCAAATATTTTTTTCTCTTGGGTAAATAACGTTTGTTTAATGGGAACTAATATGTTTCAGTCAAACAATTGATTTTTTGTCTGCCCGGTCAACAAAATGTACAAAGTACAATGTGGATTAATACCGACAGCAACGTCCTTCTGAAGTTCCCCTAGGCATAAGGCTCAATATAAACAAGGTTCAGAGTTACAAAGCGTGAATATGCTGTATTAGATGTTGAGCAGTTCCCATGATCATTACCATTTAAAAAGTGGGAAGTAATTTTATTTTAAAAATGGTCAAACAAAATCATTCCCCAACAAAAATAATTTGTTATCTCATGCTGCGTTTTGTATAAATAATAGCCGAAATATCGGGTATTCTGTTGTAGAGAAATTCGTGTTCAGAGTGATACTTGTAAAATTTGATTTTAGTTTTTTTTCAGACAAGAATTACGAGCTGCGCGTTTCCCGACAATTGAAAACTATATACGATGTTGAGAAGCTCCGCTAATCGATATTCGTAAATTCACCACTTCCTTAGTAAAAATTGAAACCATTTTCTGCCTCGTTTCTGTGTTAAAGGCATAACGAAACCGGGCAACGTAACAAAAAAAAAATATATATATTTGGAAGCTGTTCAAATATTACATAAATCGCGAAAAATGGCTAATTTTGTCTCCTACAAAACAGGACACCCTCAAGATGAGAAAGTACGATAATTAGTTATAGAGGTATTTGCGTTTAATTTATATGCAATTTATTGTATCTGAAAATCGTGTATTGAATATATTTTTCACACAATCATTTTATAATATTATTTATATTTATCATTTATTATTTTTTTTTATCATTTTATTTATATTTATTTCTGAAGAGGATCCGCACTTTGGATCGAAACGTTATATTTTAATTTTCATTTAGTAAAAGGACTGTTATACCTACTTTTAATTTCTCTAGAATCATTTTATAAGCTTCTCTATGAAAATTTTAGTATTGAAAGCACCTGGATAGAAGCTTTGTTTATTTATAAAACTGTACTATATTACTCAACTATAATGAGGAATAACACTGATCCCGGTTTGTCATACGACTGAAGCGAGTGCTGTTAACTGCACTTGTCGAAGAAGATGTTGCCTAATTTATGTGTTGTTTGTAAAATGTTGGTTTTCAATGTCATCAATTCAGGTTAAAAACATTGAATAAGTGCATTCAGCTGTAAATTTGTCACTAATTCACATATTTATTTATAAACTAATTCAACTCTTTCATAAGGTAAATAAAGGCATTGATCAACAGTATTACTAGACATAAAAAATCTAACTTTGACTCTATTTACCAAGATTTTATTAGGAATTACAGTTTCTTTTTTTTTACGAAAATTTGCTATTGTTAATGAATGGAAAATAAAGTAAGTAGAAACACGGATCTGAATGGTAATGGTCAGATTCACCATGATAGTGGGTATAAAAAATGACGTGCTTGCGCAAGTGAAGGGTTGGCCCGCTCATCTTCCATTAACTTACGAATACAACTGAACAGATTAGCCGGAACGGCAAACGAGAGAAACGCGTTCAGAATTCCAGTAGGATAACCCTAAAGTAAAACATTAAATAAAACATTAAATTAAATTCAGAAGGGATAAGAAAAGTATATTAAATATTTAATAAGTAAATATAAAATTATATTTTATAGGATTTTTCAGTTACAAAGTGTCCAGTTTCAAGAACTACTACTATAAATAATATTGTAACGATAGTTTCGTTATATATATATATATTGTGTTACATACATAGATATTGCCATTAAATGTGAACCGATTGACATATTTGTTTATAATATCGAATGTATGATATATAAATGGTATAATGTATATGAGAGAGGAAGAGGACGAGAGAGAGAGAGAGAGAGAAAGAGCGATAGCGCAGATTAGCTAGGATAAATCTACGTGTATGAAGAAGACGGAATACCACCAACACATTCTCCAATTTTAGGGTTTTTCAAAGAGTTAATTCGACTACGTCAAAGAGTAGTAAGGACACTTTCCAAAGGCGCTCTCAAGACGACCTTCATATTCGATGTCAGGAAATGTGAGGCACTGGGCATTTTTCAAGTTCCCGATATCAAATCAAGGCATCCAGTTAGAGAAGAACTAGTCTAGAATTCTGCATTTCCGATGAGTGCCTTGCATGGCTATGAAGAATTTATCTCCTCGGCACGACTAGAGGTAAGATTTGTACAATGAATTCTCTTTACATCGCCGATTTAGTTCAGTTATATCACTAACGTTTGGATGCAATTACATGAAACAAGTTGTCGCAGTCACATAGAAGGTGCCAGGCGTCGTTTATAGTTAATCTTCTGGATAGCTAGCGGTAACTAATTCCCTCTTTAATCAAAACGCAACGAGAAGCATCAGAATTCCAATACGAAAACTACTGGTCACCGATAATGGTGAAAATCTCACCGTACTCAAATAAATAGGTTTTATTTTAAATTGATATATCTGTATACTTTACCGTCTCTCTCTCTCTATCTCTCTTGGCGTTCATGTAATAAGACATGTTATAAATACACAAATTCTTTAATTGAACATATAGATATATATATATGTATATAATTGATTGTAATTATTAACACGTAACTTTAAATTAACAATATATTAAAAAAGTTACAATATATTATCGAAAGAAATGATTTCCAAATTTTCAAATGTCATACCCAATATCGATTGTTCATTCATACAATTATTTACAATTAAGAGTCCTATCGAGACGAGTTAATCGTTTGATTGTGAGAGTCGAACACAGTAGCACATTATGTATAGGTATTCACGTATATCGGACCAGTAGTCGTAAAAGAATATGCGCCAATGGTTATAAAAGGCACGCCAGGGCGATTTCGTCAACACGTTTCAACAATCTCATCTTTTAAATGTGCAGGTCGTGCAAATGTGTACACAAGTGGCGGCGTGCGTTCGTGCGACTCGAGGCCGAGTACGACGAGACGGAACCACTTGTCGTTATGTACGGACGCGTGTGGCGTCATGCTCTTGCCGTCGCGCGTACATATTCGTCCGCATGCGGTGTACGTTGCACGTACGTACGCGTCCGTACGTGACTCTCGTTTTCGTCGGTTGCCGTATATAGAAAGCGAAATCGCTCCTCTACCAACGGGTATGACCAAACAAGCAGAGCAACAGAGGAAAGTTAAAAAAAAAAAAAAAAAAAAAAATACTGCAGAAATAGAGAAGGGTGAGGGAGAGAGAGAGAGAGAGAGACGAACGTAGAGAACAACAGAGAGGTGCACTGCGAAAAGTGGAAGTGGTTAAAAAAAGAGGCGGTAAAAACGCGGGAAAAGGCGAAAAATGCAGATATGAAAAAGCGGCCCGCTGCAATGCAACCAACGATGGACAGGGTAAAACGAGTGCAGTAGAAAAAGGGAAGTTGAATGAATGTTCGATTAAGTGGAAGTGTGTGAGGGTGAGAATAAAAAAGAACGAGGTATGAGTGAGAATGGGTCGAGGGTGAAAAAATGAACACTTTCGTTTGTTTAGTTGATGAGATAATAGCAATTGGCAGATTTACAATTATCAAAAGCGAATTTTGGATGTAGAAATCGAGACAAATTTTCGAGCCTTTTCTTTTTTGATTAAATTAAAAGATTTATTGTGTCCAAACATATTAAACGTCATTTCGTAATTGCTATAAGCGTACCGTATACACGATTGGTTGTTACAATCGTACTCTATAGTCGTGATAAGCATATAAATCGTAGTTAGTGCCAGGTGTACTAACAAATTATATTGAATTTTTTCATGTTCAAAAACATCTTATAGTAAATGTTTAATTCCGGTATTAACGTATGTTGTAAATGCAGTGTATGGTATAACTCTAATACACCGTTTATGAGTCGAATACATACTTTATAAGTGTATCAAAAATGTATATCTAATACCCGTGCCTTCATATTTAAAACTTTAATTTTTCAGTAAATTAATGGAACTGACAAATAGCTTATGCAACTTCGTGTAAGATATATATATATATATATTGTAATAAAATTATTTATCTTTACACCCATTTTATTACAATTTTTTTCTCATAATTAACAAAGAAACCTAACCGCCTCGTGGGGATTTCGAATCGCTCGCTATATAAGCACTTAAATCGCCCGACCAACGGCGGCAAGGTTCGTGATCTCGCATACATGAAAGGCGATGAACTCAAACAAATTTTACAAACAATCACTTATCACTATTTGTAGGTATATGATGCGAACGTTTAAAACACGTTTCACTTATATACACTGCTAAGTAGCAGATATCAAAATTTCTAAAAACGTTGACAATCATATACTTGCTAAATACCCACTTTTTGTACGTTTTAATTAAGTTCTTTAGTATTATTAAAGTGTTTTATAGATTATGTAGTCATAGTACGTATCACCTAACGAGGACGAAAATAGAATTTTCGACTGAGAAAGGGTTCCTTTTTTGTTATATTTGTTCAAGAAAATATAGCGCGAGAAGGATTGATGCATTTCTTCAGTGCGTAAAGTAGACATTTCCATACTTTCAAAGCCTTACGAAAATTGAAAAATGTATGCATAAAATGAAAAAAGTAATTGTAGTATTTCAAGCACGTTTCCATTTTCTACACTAAAAATTAAAACCTTAATTATATTTCGTAATTACTTTTAAACGTGTTTCATAATGGAGGAAGTCAAAGACGAACGAGACGATTATATCAAATTAAATGTTTTATCAACCATTGAGAGGGACAAATGTTGAAAATTAAATGAAATTAAATCTAACTTACATTGAAATATGATGCATCAAGTATATATATCGACGGCAAACAAATGAAACAACACACATTAACCCTCTGTTTCGGGAGAAAATCTGAACGGGTAATTAAGTGATTTAAGGTAATCAAATGTATCACAAAATATTTACTATTCAGTCACCGCTTATTGACTACTCATCATTTTAGATAGATGCTCTATTGGTAATGATTATTATCAATTGACAAGTCATCAAGGAAATTCTGATGAGCACAAGTGTTAATTAATTTAAATATGAATAATATGACTGTTAGAATGTATAACGATTAGCAAAGATAAATTGCGATTAAAGTTATCAGTCGAAACGATTGCTCAAATCGAGTTATGTACCTAAATTGCAATAAATAAAAAACGATAAGCTATTTTTTGGGTGTAAAGTAATTTTATCTTTTTTCACTCGCGAATTTTATTTATTTAGTGTGTGTTACTATATCAAATTTCGCAAATAGATATTAAATGCACATTCGAAACACGTATTATATTTCACATGGGATATTGTCGATGTTTTAAATTGTCAATTTCCTAGCGTGTGAAAATTTTGAAATCAATTGTTCTAGTGTTTTACACATATATACAATATTCTTGGGATTTAAAATATCGTATGTTTTCTTACTCTAGATACTTGATTCAGATTATTCTGAAACTTTTATTGTATCATGTTTTTTGGAAGTCAATGTAAAAGAATAACCTAAAGTTTATAATCTTTTTTCAAAGCTTCAAAATTTACGAATCGTTAAATATGTTTCAAACTAATCGGACAAAAGATATGAAATTTGAATAAACTATTTCTACGGTTTCCGTTGCTTGGTCGAATACTTTGACGTCTTCTGCATTTAAGCGTATATCGTATGTATACGTTAAAAATGTGTACCCCCCTTTGTACATGGCATTTTTTATTCTAGTTTTCTTCTCCTATATTATAAACTTTTATATATGTGTTATCGAAAAATTTCCGACCCCTACATATGATATTAATCGAACTAAAAATATATGTATTGCCTAAAAACTCTTATGCTGTTATTGCGTCAAGAATGTGACAGATTAAAAGCATTAGTAATTGCATTGCGCCGTGTATATATATAGAGAGAAAATTAGATAGCGATTAAAATATGGTCCATTAGTACTGCATGCATTAACTTTAATGTAAATGCCATTATCATAAGCTCGAAGTTTAGTTACTGCAATACATAACTAAAGTATTAACAATTGTTTAGATTTTATTTTTGATAAATTGGAGAGACTTTATGAATAATACGAACCAATGTATGCCATTTAAAAAGTAAACAGAACATTTTTAAAAATGGAAAAAATGGCGTTTCGTCTTGGTTCTACTATTAGACAGTAGTAGGATATCAAAGATATCTCTGGAGACTTCTGGTGGATAATAAAATCACGAATTCCGTACTTGGATTGAAAAATAATTTACGGTCAATGTTTGCACATCAAGTGGAACGAGATATTTAGAAATAATATTAATAGACATCTATCTTTGAGACGTTTAGGGTGTATAATGCAGGTTTCTAGTAAAGTTGTCTTACTGCATGAGTCTAGTATCAGGACCAAGGCGAAGCAACGTTTTTCCTATCTTTATGATGCTCATCGTAGAGTCTTGATTACTAATGCCAATGCATGATGTAATTTACGTTTAGATAAATTGACATTAAGCATATGAAATTACGGCTCTTCAGGTGTGCAAACTACGTTAAAAAGTGCTCAAATGTTATCGATAAAATCACTTGCCAACAAAGGAAATTTTGCAGAATTCAGAAACTGGCAAACGATCTGAAGTGTTCGATTGTTTCTATAGCCATCTAAAATTTCACCGATAATGTAAGACAAACGATCTGAAATAATATATTCTTAGTCCAAATTCATCACACATTTTAATTTTAAAGTCTCCCAACAGCGTTACATTATAATAACAATATTAAAATGTTCACTTCGCTGAACCAGTTTCCAAAATCTCTTGAACAAACTTACTCTATATGACGCAAAATTATATTTGAATGATTTTTAAAAATATACTGTACTGATTTATGCATCAAGATGTTGGCAAAATTCACTGTCAGGACGTCTACGTGATTAAATAATTTGTTTATAAGTTTGTTAATGTTCTGAAATTGCAAATTTTAATTCTGATCTTAACTTTGTAGTTAATGTCAGGATTAATTTTTATTGTTATATTAAGCTTAGTGTGTTGTTAAAAGTTTATCAAAGTGTTGGGAATTACAGTTCTAGAGTATAAATGATAAAGAAAATGATCAAATCTCTCAAATCAATTCCAAAGCCTCTTTTATACACACAAATTTAAGAAGATGTAAGCAAATGTAAGCTTGAAATTATTTCAGTTGTGATTCGAAAATTATAAATTAAAAAGCTTAAACCTACAGACTTTAAAAAATAACGTACTTTTAACAAATATTTGTATGAGTTTCTTCATCAGCGAAAGAAAAAAAAATGGCAGTCCTGTACCGGTATGATGTAAACATATTTTGCGTAGTGAGGGGAAACTTTTCGTGCAGCTAGGAACAAAGTTGCAGACAAGCGAAATTTTCACCGATGTAAATTTGCAGGGCTACGATATTTGAGAGTTAATTTATTTCATTATTTAGTTTTAGAGTATTTAAATGTATAGTAATAATAAAGGTGAGATTTATAAAATATGAGTGGATGTGGCACTTCAATGAAGTTTTATTACAACTGATGTAGTAACTCGCAATAGGCAAAGTTAATTTGATTTTAATAATAAGGAATTTTTGGCAGCTTAACACTCATAAATAGGTTTTTTTATTAATTTACCGTTTTAATAGATTTTGTCCGATTTTACAAGTAATTTACCGACTAATTAGATTAAACCACAGGGATTTACAGGCGAGCAGGCAGATTAGATGTAATTTTTCTGATAAAGTTTCTCGCCCCTTCATTTTTTCCCTCAAAATTCTTATGACTCATGGATTCGAAGATACCTCACAACCGGTTACTGCTTTTTTCCATCCAGCGGTTGAATGGTCTTATGCCAAACACCCAGACTGTAACTCAATATTCGACGGCATTATTATAGTTCGACCCATACCATACGCTGGATTGAAGTATTTAATTTGGTCACTCGAAAAAAAGGACAATATGTTTTGTTATCAAATATCCATGCTTTACGTCACAATGGACCTAATACGCAAGGAAAAAATGTCTCTCCGTGATCTTCTAAGTATACATACGTATGTAGGTAGTTAGTAGTACTATAGTTGTTTCTATAGACTATATTTGATTTTACTTAGATCTGATTAGTTTGTAAGTATAGTTTATAAGAATTTCTAACAATATTCAGATCTTCTTATTTATATGAGACGTTCTTGGAAAATATACATCCAGGTGGTTAAAATATCAGTTTTGAATACTGAATGAAAAATAATGCCGTGTCATTGGCACCCCCTCCGATTACGCATCAGTCAATTTTCCGTACTTAAATGCACTATTCTATTATGTTCGAAATAGACTCAAGTACGATACGATTCGTGCATGCGTCAAATACTTTTAGTCCGTTACGGGAATGTATAATGTTTAGAGGCATATGTATATTATTGGGGTAGAGTCAAAGAATTTTAAAATCAGTGAATTAGATGAAAATATGATATAACAGTTGTGAAAACGAAAATAATATCCTTCTTAGAAATTACAATTATTTCCTTATTTATTTCATTCACGTCTCTTATCAGAAAGATACATGGTATTAATTTGGAGTTTCGAAAAATGATACGAGCCGCTGATCGCACGGGAAATAGTCCCCCACAAATAATATTTCTGCCTGAAATAAATTATGCAACATATGCGGGATTACAAATTTCTCGTGCTAATTCCTAACCAGATAGACTAATATCTACGAGATCGGTTCCATGCCATTATTCTTCTACGAGCATGTACACATACATGCCACTGACAAATTCCCCGCCGAACGGGATGAAAATGAGAAAGAGACAGAGTTCTGAGGATGGGTGAATAGGCGGTGGAAAGATAAATAGTAAAAGGAGAGGATGGGTGGTATCGCGGAAAAGAGAGGGACCGCAGGAGATAAAAGCGGTAAAAGCAGGACGATAGTTAGCAGTGAGCGAGAGAGATGGCCGGAGCAAAGTAGAAATGGCTAGGGTGAGACAGCGCCAGAGGCGTAGTATATAGGGGGAGAAAACGACAGACGGAGAGCATCGTACTGCTCTGGTTAAAAAGGGAAAGGGCGATGAATCCGTTGCCAGGAATGAAGTACGTAGGTATTGATCTATTTAAAGTCTAGAGTACCAAACGAGGTCCTTATTAAAAAGCGGAGTGAAACAAGGGTGGCAGCCTACACGCACCGCGCGACCCTCCGTCGCTTTTCTCATCTCCCGCGCCTTTTCCGCTCTCTCCCTCGACGCTTCTCTACGCGATTCTACCCTCTGTCCGTCCAGTTCTCCGCGTCCGGATCGCGTATGCTTTTTATATGTGCCTAGGGGAGAAATCCGCGTAGCCGGTCTCGCGCTTTACACTCGGATGATTACAGGAAGAAGTCGTGATTTTAAGATTTTCCTGCCACACGGGGGACTCGCTAACTGTTAATGCTAATGGGACCCACTCATCTTGCATCAATTATCATATTAGCAACAAACCTAATTAAATATTAGGTTATATATATATTTAAAAAGAAACATTTTGATTTTTTGAAATTTATTCAATTATTTGTAATATTATGCATTAACGTCATTTGTAGAATCGCATAATTTGCTTCAAAGATAAGAGTATTTAGAAATTGTCAATAACTAACAAGTACATTTTTTGGAGTATATTTGTATAGAACTTTCCATTTTAAGGAATTGGCGATTTTTTATGCGCTGTCATAAATGTTTATGAATTATGCAAAAATGATAATTTAAATATTGACGTTCCAATAGCGTGCAATATTACATTTTTAATCGTTACATTAGTAAATACGTCATAACCAATCAATTAAAAAAGAATATTATGTTTCACAACCTGCCGATATAATGATCGGGGGTACGCATACGTAATCTCACGCAGCGTACGCAGTCATTTCTTCCCTACGCTTCATCCCGGGCTGCCTTTGACAGGTTTATAAGCGTACCATGCGTGTGGCCTTTATACTATATTTTAATTTTATTTTTAGCAGGTGATCGATATTCAGAAATAATAGTTTACTTGCGCGCACCCCTCATTATTGGATTTTTATTTATATACGTGATTTTATTACGCCAAACTTAGTTCAGTCATTACTAATATATACAATAATTTTGAACAATATTTAGAAAACGCCCTCGGTGTATAAACATTCGCTGGAAATGTAACTTTTGTATCATGCATATTTTCAAAAAGAATAAACAATTCATTTTTAAGAGTAAAATATGCTGCGAACAATTCTACTGTCTAACCAGGTATGACTGTTTTCACTTGCCATTTATAATGATCAGCATCGTAAGTATGGATGATTTTTATTAACTTCCTTTGTTTAAAGCACATTACACCAATTCTTAGACAGTTCAGATATTTACCATGTTAAAGGGATAGGAGAAATGGATAGTGTAAGAAAAAAATGGACAGATTTCTACTAGGGTTGTATTTTTTGATTTTATATCACATTATATATGCAAGAACTTTTTTATATCAGTGACGACATATTTTACTACTAAATAGTACCTTGTCCATATTTACTGATAGTGTTCGTAGAGTTACTGAAAACCCACTGAAAACATGTAGCAAAGGAAAAACCAATTATTTCATTTACTATACATATGACTATTCGGTATTTCACTAGAGTTGATTATTCGTCTATAACTTTTTTTTTTATTGCTTTATTCCTTCCTGTATTAAAGAAGATTACGTTCGGGAGTAGTACACAGGATTCACCCGGTTCACGTGTAAACCTCATTATTCTCACAATCCTGAAGTAATTCAAAATGTTCACTCAGAGTCCGATTCAACAGAGACAAAATAAAAAAATGATCCATTTTTATAAAAACTTGAATATTTTTGTATAATTCGTTCTTTTTAGTAAAAAATCCCTATTTACATTACAGCAGAAATAATCGCATAAATTGATGTGCATATTGCTACGAAATAATGTGTCTTGCGTTAGTGGAAGAGAAAATTATTCCCTGTATTAATACATAATTTACTTGTACGACACAGATTATAATTTGTAGTAATAACTGGCAGAAAATTGGATTACGAAGGGAGAGAATGGTATAAAATACAGTTCTACATTACCCGTTCAGTACATTCCAATATTTCCTACTATATTCTTGTTCGGAATTTCCATGTGATTTCGCAGAAAATTGGCTCGACTTGTCACATTATGTAATTCATGTTTACGTGAATGTAAATCCAACTATTGTTTTCTATACATTGGCAGAATGGAGTATCGAAAGAACAACGTTAAATGTATATATACGAAAATAAGGAAAATATCATATGGTAGTAATGATGCCAGAATGACTGTTCGTTAGTACTTAGAACTAAGTAATTATTAGCTTATTCGAATGTATACTTTTAAAATGTCTGATGCAAATAATATATTGTTATTGCAATAAAAACTTTACAATTCGTAGGCACATGAACCATTGTTTTATCAAGCCTTACATACTCTAGTAGAGTATATGAAATAATTATACTTCAACCCGCCAAATCATCTTTATTAAGTTGGGAAGTGTTAAATTTGGTCACTCGAAAAAAAAATGATCATATGTTTTCTTCATCAAATTTTCATGTTTCACGTCATGATGGACCTAAAAAAGCAAAAATTAAAAATTCTCTCCATGATCTTGTTTAAATTTTAATTGATATAATGGATTGAAAGTCTCAGAAATTTTGTGGTGCTGATGAACCTGGTTTTTGAAGTATATTTTTCAAAGCGTAATAATAAACAAAAATATTGCTAAGTATGAATCGTACAGATAAATTTTTTACTTGGTTTTGATACATTTGATGTACAGGTTCAGAAACAAGTTAAGTTCATTATTGTGGTATTTCTTTCTCTTCGAAATGAATACAACAAATTCAGAATACTGCACTGTTAGAAATTTCTGGCTAAAACTTCAGCAACATGCGACGGAAGTTTTACGCAGTTACAGTTTCTTAAATGTACGTTCCAGTTTGGTAAAATGTTG
>JAPYZR010004340.1:0-12465 GCA_030522945.1 Trichopria nigra | reverse complement strand
TCATGTCGCATGCGTACTAGGAAAAATGTGACGATTCTAGTATGGCCCTGTCTAGCGGCTGGCATGGGAGTGGCATGGCAATTTCCATTTCTACCAGGGTTATTGAAAGAGAAATTTTGTTATTTTTTTTTTAAACGTAATATAAGAATTAGCAATATTTACCATATTCGTAATAAAATTGTCAAAACTGTACTTATTTTATAATAAATTATGCTAATTTTTCTCACGATGGAAGTCTATCTTTTTATTGATGCTTTGATTATTTATTACATTAAATACATTATACGGTACTTTAACATTACATTTTATGAAGAAAAATATTAATTATAGCATTACTAAAAGATATGTCTAGTTCACAATGAGTATTGTTTAATACTATGCTCACATAATTAAAATTTCATTTGTTTTTTAATAAATATAAGCAAGAATTATTCAGTGATGATTTCAATGATATACACAAATTTAAGAGCCACAATAATAATACATGATCGCGTAATAAAAATGACTTATAACTCGGTTAACTTCATGCGTAACGGAGCGTTTGTCAATGGGTCGTTATTTATTCATTGCTAACGTTGTAGCTGTCACAGACTTGATCTCGATTAATACATAATTGAGCATACGCATAATGATTACGATTATTGTCACGAATATTGTCACTGAATTACTGAAAGAACATACAATTTGACAGTATATATAAATAATAATTTACACTATAATATATATAGTCCCATAAAGTGATATACATTAATAAAAATACCAAAATTCAATATCAAAATGAGTGGCAGACAAAATCAAGTCTTGGGTATAATAAAAATCTGCCAAGAATAATTGAATTGTGTATAAATAAACAATAAAATGAAATATTATAATTATTTGTTTATTTATTTATTTAAAGTTAGTAAAATATTGTAAACACAAATTTAAAATGATCAAAGTTAATAAGAAATAAAGGATAATATAATAATAAAAACAAATCAATAAACTAATCAAAATAAACGAAGAAATTAATAATAAGATTGTATAGTAAATTATCGAAAATTTGTGAGAACCATATATACGAACATGGACAAAATTCATCAAAATTTAACAAGAAAGGTAAAAAGCCAGCTAAACTTGACTGCGCCTAAAAAGTCGGTCAAAATAGGCAAGCGATTAAATATTAATCTATATGCATTTACATATTTACAAGAATTGCTACGCATATCAAATTCACTGCAGCTGGTTGCAGAATAACTTAATTATAGTTGATTAATGAACCATTAAAAAAAACGAAGAATGGATAAAAACAAGCATAAGTTTAAAGAAATATACATAAGAATAAGAAAAGTTAACAAAAAGTAGTAAAAATTTAAAAATCGAGCCAAATTTTACCTATTGCTCCGAAAATCATCAAACACTTAAGAGAATTATAATCTAAAAGAAAAACTGACTGGCATTCGCTGATGATAATGTCGAAAACAGATTCAAATTAGAAAAAAAAAATTAACCAATATAAGAATCTAGGGAAAAACTATTTAATTTTAATGCCGACTAAAATAAACTTTAGATAAACAGACATTGAAAACATAATGGAGAGCACTCAACTGTAACATGCGAAGAGGAAATAATTGTTTTCTCCTCGGTCTCGTTACTAATGAAAACGGAAGTTTAAATACTAAAGTTTCTTACAATTTTCAAATTTCTTTTTTTTCATCAATACAAGTATTAAAAAGACATAATTTGTACCGTCCTGCAGTATACGAAAAAACATTTTCCCATAAAAATTGTTGAACTTTTCTGCAGTTAAATAAATATCTGAAAATTTTGACGTTTTTTACTGATCTTTCATAAAAATTACTGAAAGTTGAGTAATTTTTACCGAATCACGATAATTTTTCTAGAAGAGTTCAGTACTTTTTTAAATGAAAGTTAGTAGAAAACCTCAAAATATTTTGATATCCTACTCAACAATTAAAAAGTTGAATAATTTTTTCGGGAAATTTTGACACTGTATACAGATTGTTATCTTGGCCCTATATATACACATTAGGCGTCTACCTGCGGATATTGGGACTACGTTGTTTTGCACTCTAGAAGCAGTAATTATTCTTGGCAATCTGGACAGAATCGATACAGCGCCACGACTAATTTCTACCAGGGATACGCGTGTTGAAATCATTCAATAAATGTTTTTAAACGTCTCCCTTGATGCAGTATACTTTCTCATTTCAATCACGGACGAAGTTGTGTTTTTAATAAACCTGGTACAGAATTTAATTTGTTTTATTGAGATTTAGTTTAAAAGTACAACGACATATAGTATTTTCTCTTTAATAATAAAAAAAGTCTATGTAAACATTGGTGGAAGTGAATGCTACTTGTTTTAAATGTAACTTTTCTTAATACTTTTAAGGAGTTTAATAAATGATAAAGGAATGATACAATTTTAGAAATAACGACTGATTGCGTTTAAATTTGTGGTAATTCATTAATGATAAAACAGGCTGCTAATTTAGAAGCCGAGCTTAATGAAGTAATGAACTAAATCAATCCTCTCAGATTCATAATTGTTCGGACGTGCTTCCAATTACACAGATACCTAACTGAACCGAGTACAAGGTTGCTATTTCGACGTACCTAAACCCTCTTCTAATTGTATTACGTGCATTCTACTTTCAATATGTTTCATCATTCACGACTAACCTCCATCCCACAATTACTTTAGAAATTGCCTGGCCAGTTTTGCCGTAACCGCATAAGTTAATTTTTAAAAAAGAGTTCGAAAGTATTTTTCACAACAAGAATTTACAGCAATTTAAAAATTGGATACAATAATCGATTTGTAAAACAAATGAACGCACAAAATAAAAAAAAAAACAAGAAATAAAAAAACTAACTATAAGTATCATCATTTCATTCCAGGTTTTGTCTGTTCTACGGGTCGGCTTCAAATTAATAACTAAAAACTGTCGGGCGTTCTTCTCTCTTGGGGAATTTGGCATACCCTCTTGTTACCTCCTTTTGTTCCAGAATTCAAATTAAGCAAGGCTCATCGACCTTCCTCGCGGCGCGTCTCTTTTCCTACCGCCTTCTGGTATGTCTCAAATAAATTTTCATTTAAAGGCCGAGATATTAATTTGTAACTTGAGTTCAGTTATCTTGTGCTCCTTTATTGAATTATGTTTAATATAAAGTAAACGCTGAAAACATAACGTCGCCATTTAATATAAGAACCCTTGGCTAAAGTAACGTCTCGAGTCAACTCAAGATCTTGAAAGAAAATTGAAATTAAATACTTCGTTTATAAGTGTGTGTGTGTGTGTGTGCATGTATACATCAGGTTCCATCCAAATTGCGATCTACGTTTTTCTCTGATTTCGATTTGTAAATCGAACATATAAATTCTTGAGTGTAAGTGCATACAAGTATTAGTGCATATATATAGACAGATAGATGTCTTTATCCAAGGTGCTGTTCTTGTTTAATTTAACTGTTTTCGCGTAGATCAGAGGTGGATGATATATGTTAGAGCGATGTGTTTGTATATACATCTTTCATGATTCATGATGAAGATGTATATATGACAGATTGTCACAATAGTGATATATTCTACGATGCAAAATCAAACATTAAGTAATTTAACATGCGCATTCATTTAAAGAAAGAATGAGAGAGTGAGAGAAAAATAATTTTTTATAATCCTCTTCGATATACGTGAGATTGAATTAATTGGACGAATTTAGAGTTTTGGTTAATAATAGTTATATTATTATTATTATTATTATCACTTTATTATTATTATTATCGTTATTGTCATATCTTATTTTTTGTCACATTTCGTGATATTTCAATCATCATGTCGCATTTTATATAAAACTTTATATGAAAACGCAATTTAAAAAAAAATTAACATCTGTCACTATTTAATTATGTATGAAAGTATCAAATTTGCGAAGCGATGCAGTTAAAATTTGCATTTACATTGATTCTCGATTCTGAATCAATACGTATAATCGAAGCCACTTTGTGCGAGATTTTCCAACGTTGACACGCGAGTGTCATGAGAGCGACACTTTCAATCTCGTATTCTAGCTAAACAGTACGTTAGACCTATTTGTCATCTCGCGTAACCGTGTCACTCACATTCGCCAGATATACCATGAAAATTCGCGCTGCTCCTTGAAAATTCCCCGGGGAGCCAAGCCCAAATCTGTCAAAGCGATTGAATCAACTTGAGATATTCGCGAAATGCGTTTACCTATACACTGAACGGCAGAATTCACGATGTATATACACAAGCGGGGAAATCCCAGAGAACAGGCTGCTTTTATAAATCGAAATTCAGGTCTCTTGCGACCACGATTTGACCCAGTTTTCTTTTAAAAACCGACCGTAATTAAATGACAATATTCATACGTCGGAAACAATAAATTCCCAACCTTTTACAATTTTCATGGCGAATATTATTTTTCAATATCAATTTTCATTATTGAAGAGGATTTATTCCTTTAAAAACTAAAAAAGTGTACTTTTAAAATAATTCACTATAGCAGAATGGCATTTTCGAATATACTTTAACCTTTTAATGACTAATTGTAAGTGTACAAATTTTCTTCATGAAGTTTGACACTATACGTATTAGCATTTAAATTTGTTTATTGGCCAAGAATCGCTCTTTTCAATTGTGAAAATAAACATAAAGAAAAAAACATGATTTTCTTTTGTTTTATTTTCAATGCATTGAATTTTTATTACGTGTAATCAGAATATACCTCTAAAAGTTAAAAGAATTTCGAAAAATAATTTCTGTTTAATTTAATGAAATTTATTACTTTAATATAATTTTAAACTCTGAATTGTAAAAAACAAACGATAAAGGAGCATGTTTTTTAAAAAACAATGATTATTATCAACAAGACATATACTTTTTACGATGTAGCTTAAAGGACAAATAAAATATCTAATTTAAGACTAAGTTTCCCTATCGTCTCCGTAACCGAGTAGCTAGTGTTCTAGGTTACGGAATGTCCTACTCCAGTTCATGTCTCGGTTAGTTACTTTTCTAATTAAAAAAATATGATACTCTATATTTGTAAATGATACATGAAAACTTTCGTTACGCAGGTACAATCATAATAATTTCATTTAAACTATTATTATACAAATGCTATTAATGCTCTATCTAAATTTCTTGGAGTTCGAAATGAGAATGCTGGAGAACAATTTCCTTTTATTCTATTAATATTAAAGTTTCTGTAAAATTTATTTTTGATAGAAATATTTATGAAAATTATTTGATCAGCTATAAATACTTCACAATTTTTAATAATGCTAAAATGATACAATATCAATTTTTTTCACACCTAGCCTTTCAACATTTACAATGTTTATTTTTATTCGCAGTCACGCGTTCGCAACAAATGCAAGACGTGTCCCTTAAATAAGTATATTCACATTCTAATTGCAATTGCGTTATCAATAAATCTTGAATGTAAGTTTGAAATAGCTCGACGACCATTGTTATTCTCATAATCCCGATATAAAACTAATCAGAACTCCATTCAAAGTTTAAACCCGAGAATTCGGTACTTTTGCAGCCATTTGTCCCAGCGTTAACCGAAAGAAGGGTGCGACTTTTGTCCTCTTCACTGCATTATTATATAGCTGCTGGGCTATTGATAAAATGAAATAATGCGCGATAGTAAACATCAAGGACGCAGTCACGTACGCCTAATCCGTCAGCCATTAACAGCACGCTTATATATATTTTGCCAAACTCGTGTGCCCAATGCGGAACCGTGAATATCCCCCAAAATCATTGCTCTTATAATATCATGCAGCGGCCCTTTACCACCCGTGAAATATCGCCGACACACCATCAGCCAGCTAGCACGTGCTCGATTCCAGGACGAGAAGCAGGAAGCAGGGTGTCCGATCCGCGTCCTCCTCCCAAGATGCAAAGTGGGTCGTGCACCGCGAGGAAACGCGATCTTACCGACATTGCGTGGGTGTATCGAATATAGATGTGCGACTCTCTTTGAGATCTGCGCGTACGTCATGTATAGATGCGATAAAAGTAACCACAGCATTTTATAAGTCTATAAATGCGCTCATAGATACTGTCCGTGACAGTTCAGAAGATGAGTTTAATACAAAATTAAAGATATTGAATCTCAGAAACTCTTTTGAGGGCCTGTTGATTAGAGAAAACATTGTTCTAGAAACAATAGGCACTCAAATGTGTATAATTCTACAATCTGCTTTTCAACTGTTCACGGTTTAAGTAGATAGGGACAGAGGGAATCTCGTTAATCCATTCATGCGCGTCACTAATTAGATGACGAGGCATTTGGCTACCTTAAGAGAGTATAGCACTGAGACCAATCATGTTGTATTGGCTACTTATGAGCGTGTGATGAGTCAAGTACAGCGTACTATGAAATTGATTCATGAGACCACAAATTGTCTAATGTATAGATATGTATATACATATAAGTATACGGAGACGACGGCGGTGACGGCGGCGCGACGGCGCATCGGTTGAGGTTGCCGATGTGGGTGAAGTAGGTAAATAGCCTACCGTTGACCCGTCACCTGCGTTCTCGTTCTATCGAGAGCATCGCGAGGTGGGAGAAAAGAGCACAGATTGAATCGCCGCCGTCTCACCGCCCTCCATATCCCCTACTACCTCGTATACGTCGTATCCCAGTGTGAACTCCTCGTTTGCCCCCACTATATTGTCCCCGGCCACAATGCGTCCAAAATCGTATTGTATAGTCGTCCATACCAGTCCTTATTTGGGAATCCCCAAATCGATGAGTGTTGGCTCGAAAAATTTTACGAATGCCTCGAGAAATCAAATTCCCTGCGAATGCACAGTTGGTAAGTGGAACAGCTGCGCGTAATTAGACAGATCTTTGCTGAAAATACTGTGGTTACGAGCGAGATCTTGGACGTCGCGTATAATATAATTGAAATTGGTACATTTGCCATTTGACGAATTATATCTAGTAGGTATATTTCCTTCGAATTGGCAATTAGCTCGCTCGATTAGTACGTAGTACATCCTCGGTATTTCCATGACACTAATTTCGAATAGAGGCTGCGGCGGTACGTATATATGTGACATAATATGGCATTTCACATGAAAGTCATACGATTCAATTATTATACAATGACTGTAGCGCGCCGATCTATGAATAGTATATGGAGACATTGACATTATTATTTATGTCTAATAACTTGTTTCAACTGCTACTGCAGTTACGGTTTTATTTTATTACCTTGTAAACAAATGTGAAATAATCGTTGAAGCCTTCGCGTCGTCTTGATATACCAATAATAAACTGACAAGTAAAAATAACATTATCAAGAAAGTAGGGACCAGAAATTTTGACATATATCGATGTTTGAAATAAAATATAATAAATCACGTGGTCTTTCCAGGTCATTGTCTATGTCAAATTTAATATTATACCATTAGATTTTCGACTTAAAGGTTTTTAAAGAAACCTTACCCGGAAATATTCGAATGTCCCGGTGATTTTTTGACAGCCCGTATATTTCACGAAAGACGAAAAATTCTGTAGTTACAGTACACATCAGGGCGAAACAACAACATTGAAAGCTAGAAATGAAGAAGCCCTTTATTTCTAATTTAGGTTTTATATTGTTGTTTCCTCAAACTTGTCTTTCTCAAACTTCGTTGTACTTTGTAGGACTCCTCTGAGTCGCGATGCATCTGCATTCACCAAAAATCGAGCTTATATGCCAGTGCGTCGTGGTAAAGAAGGAGGAAATAAAGCGAAGGAGATTATATAAACTACAGTTATGAGTGTCGTATAAGCCAAGGCATAAAACCCGGTAGGATGATTTGGTTAACTATCCGTCTGCGGGTCGTCATGCAGAGCGAACGACTAGGTCGCTCGATACAATTATGGCTATCGGTGCGCTCGTGCTGGTGATGTAGGTAAGCCATCTCAAAGGCGGTTTAACATTGAAACCAGGCCAGCAACATCACCTCGCCAGGAGACGGAATCCTTGCTTTTTGGGCTACGGTGACGTGAAGAATTGATTCGATCCGAGGCGAAATAAACACCGAGGTGATGAAAAGTAATTATAAGACGGGGGTGACGACGAGACAAAAGAAGTGGGCTCGCATCTCGCCAATTCAACTGATTTTCAGGCACTGTTTTTGTTAAATTATCCTGTCAATCATTTAATAATTCCACAATCCTGTATAAGTATATACATACGTCGTCTTAATAGCGAAACTCTGATGTATACGGCCAATTCTTAATATTGCTGAATCGTTGTAAACGAATGGCGAGTCCTTTAAGAATAACTTGGATTTGTATCTGTGAAGATACGTGTCCAAGCATTCCGTCCACCATTTGTGTCTGATGTCGTATTGTGAATAAGTCTGAATGGTATACGAGGGTGCATGCATGGCCGTAGGCATTTGCTCCGATCTTTTCGTCAACGAAACAACAATGGACGGTAACACTGCGAACAGCTCTATACATTGGTCTTGATTTTTCTACAGATCGACTTTACAATAATAAGCTTCATAAAGCTTCAAAGTATAGGGAACTTTCTTCATGGCCTGAACTTTGGAAGACTTAAAATTATTGTAATGTCAAAATAAAGTTAAATTTAAAGCATTTCTCGTTAATTATGGCTTTTGTAACAATTCTGAAAATAATTGAAATATCAAAAGTTGTTTACGAAATCTAGCTAGCAACTCCAGAAATAATGCAAATACATAATCTATTTATTGCCTTGTTTTTAATTAAAAACGATTTGTAAAAAAGTACAACATTTTTCCCTTGAATTCTTTATTTCAAGATATAAGACATTCAAGATGCAAGATAAGGTGATACAATCTTGCTATCCTTGTTTTCGTTAATACTGACAGTTTTTATTAATTTATTTTAGATTTCTATATTTTTACTTTTATTTTTTATTACAACCATCGTTGTACTTTCATCGTGCTTTATACATTTTTTACTGATATCAGGCATTGAAGAACCTGCTTGTTTTTGACATACTTGTACTGAAATTATCCGAACCTTAACGTTAGCTCTTTTATAGTATATTGTATTTAATCTTGATCCTTTCGCAGGCATATATTTTTCTTTACATTGAAATTCAACTGAATTTTTATAATCGGGATATTTTGAAAATTCGACGTAACGAATTCATTAATGCTGATGAATTCTATTATGAACTTCGCTGAAAACTTTGATGAAAATCGAATATTTCAAGAAAAATAGAGCAATTATTTGCATTTTTATCTGCCACTTTGAATTTTTAATATCTTTGCTTAGATTCGTAATCAGAGAACCAGAATAACTGTGTGCATTTTGATCCTCCACTTTGAAACTGCCAGCTGCAATCTCAGTATAGCCATTTTAGCCATTAGGTACAGTATCATGTTTTATTACCGTTCAACTTTACATAAAAACAATATAAGAATTAATTCTTAAGGTTTACGTATTATACCATGCTTATGAACATAATAGTTGAAGGAATGCATAAAAAACCATATGAAAATCTCTGATTTGGTGCCTGACAAGCACATAAAGGAAAAGCATATAGGCAGTCTCCCTCATCTGCCTGAAAGTGTTAAAGTACATTTTTTTTAAATGGAATTTGACAATTTTCTGAAAAGTAATTTCTGTCTCGTATATGCAATGTTAGTCCTGAAATACGTACATTTAGCTGATTTTTATTACGTAAAGTGGACTTTTATACTTTTTTTAGCCAGGAAGCCTACTTGCGTAAAGCGCCTATAGTTATTTCATGCCACGCACCACTTCTTCACATTTACGCATCAGTTTTTCCTTTCTTACACGATTTTTTAAGTTGACGCCTACGAAGGCCTAAAATGTGCAAATGTTGAAGCGAGCCATCAAACACGTGATGCATTATCTTTCCTCGCCTAATTACGAAAACTAAGATAGCAAATGCGACTGTAAAACTACACGCTGCTCCACAGTCTTGTTGCATCACTTTCTCGCGTACAAATTTCTTAAAAAATTTTACTACTGTTTTTTAAGAATAATATGACTTATCTTACATAATTGCGTCAATATTTTTGTGCTATTATTTCAATTTTTTACTTTCTAATTGAAATTTTGCTGTCACGTCACATATCCCTTTACAGTTAAATAGGTGTTGCTGAAGTTCGAAACGTTGTGATCCAACGAAAATTATGAAAAAACTTTTTAAAGTATCTCTTTTTTAATTCAATTTAGTAATTTATTCATAAATAATGCAGACAATATGGGAAATAATGTTTTTGATATATATATAAATATTCACTTTTTGCCCTAGGGCAAAATAAAACGTCGATAAACTACTGTTATTACACACAACCTTGTCTTTCATATAATTTAAGCAAAAACTTGGTCGTATCCTAAATAAATTACGACGAACAGTATTAAATATGATGAAAAATAAAAGTTGAAAAAAATATTTTCGATTTATCGATAGAATTCCTCTATCAACAATTTATGTGTATATTACAACTGGCATTATCAAATTACCGTTATCATCCATTGTCTCCATTATCAACAACGTAATATTTACAAGCATTATCATGTCATCGTATAATATAATTATTACCACCTTCTTACCATTATACTGTCAGCCTCATTTATTAGCATAAATGCCTTTCGCTTCAACTTTATTCTAATCGCTATTGTCTTTATCATTTTCATCTTTCATCAGTTCGTGTATACGTCGTTTCCAATATATTGCTTTCGCTGATGTCGTAATTAGATGACTGTCTACTTTCTTACGTAATTTGTAAATGTTCTTCCACGTGAAATGAGACATTTGCACTTGCATTCGAAGATAACTAGTTTTTATCTATTCTTACATTACTGGTATTCTATATACAGACCTACTCTACTTAAAAGTTTAAACACAATAAATAATCTTCCGACGCGACTCCGTGGCACGCCATTCAAACTGTCGACCTATAACGTGATTGAATTATTGCGCACTTGCAAACAAAAAAAAAAGAACGCTCTTTTAAAACCGACAAAGTGCACCAACGCGTACACGAACATCGGTAAAAAGTGTGTGTGTCATGCCCTTCCGCGATAAAGACGTCGATCGAATCCAGTTTGTTTGCTATATAGCTAGCCACCAAGTGCAGGACGACGAAGTACATAGTTTTATCGCGATATACTGATGGCCCGTATGTACATGAAGTCTAAGTTCAGTCTACATACACGTATAGACTCTCCAGCACTCTGCCGCATAATGCAGACAGGCCACCGGTTGGCATCGTACAGCATCGGCATGCGGAGGATTCAGGTGTGGCCTCCGCCGGTGCACGGCGATCCATGCGCCGACCCTAATAACGGCATAGTACACACAATATGACATCGCCGCGCTATTAATATCATCATTAGTAGGACGCCAAACACAGTTTCCAACAATGAGAATATAATCAGTCCGTCGAGTGATTTAAGTGCATGCACGCGCCCGAGCTCACCTTCCGTACCCCTTTGTTCTTGTGTCTCCGATGTTTGCAACGATACCATGAATCAGGAGAGATTTGTACGTTTTATCGATGCGACAAACACGAGATATCGGATCTACTCGTTGCACGTACATTCGGCGCAGTGCGTGCACGCTGCAATGATCCGTGAAATATGAGCTAACCGTCCGTATCTATGTATATATACATTTCAGGTCCCAGTCGTAGTATTATACCGTTGCGGATTACAACGAAACCTGCGAATATATCGCCGAGTTACAGGAACATGCACCGACATGATAGTGTATCGGATTACGTAAGAACGAGGTTTGATTTCTCCAAAGGATTTTTTTCGTTCGCAACTGGAGTGCATGCAACGAGTTTGGCGGCACCCGAATGCTAATTATTGCGACAGGATTATTCAATCGGTGCGCTGCTGAGGTACATATATCCAGCACCAGCAACGTAAACTGGATGCCGATCGGATAAATGAACTTTTTTTACCAATTGATATCTTACGTCGGATCATTTTGTGTTCATTTCAAATATGCCGACACAATAATGCTATCCACGGGTCAATTTGAGAATCCTTCAGGTCGACTGTAATTCATCTTTTTTATGTTTTCTAATGTGATTCTAGAATGATCTTTAATTCCAATATCATAATCAAGTTATTGCAATACTTCTTGTAAAATATCTATATACTATACGCTTTTTATCTAATTGCTAATATTCTCTAGCAAAAGTGTTCAATAAACGACTCCAATTTCTAATTTCAGTGAGTTTTCATCACCAAACCTGTTGCGAATTAAATCAATGTTCAAACTGCGGTACCCGGCGTAGGTTTTTTCCCCAAAATTATAATGGGTGTTCCCTACGCCACTGCACACCCGAATGGGGGTACTTCTCATGAATCGGCTAATGCCATTCAAGACGGGAACCTACTGTTAGAAACATGTTTGTAAAGGTCCTAAAGGGATGACGATATT
>JAPYZR010004339.1:0-12466 GCA_030522945.1 Trichopria nigra | reverse complement strand
TGATATGTGTACATGTATATATATATATATATATATATATATATATATATATATATGTATGTGTGTGTGTGTGCGAGTATTTTTTTTTTCACCATTCTGCGGACATTTCGATTTTGGCGAGTCGGCTCGTCGTCGCCCTTTGAATTCCCTTTCTTCGCGAGAGCGGCTTTGAAGAGCGAGGGAGCCGAGGGTAATAGAGGAGTGAATTAAACGCATGACTAGCGAAGCTAACGAAGGAGGCTTTTTGACGATTATTGTGGAGAATTGTTCGTGCCGGTGTGTTTTAGGGGGAGACCGAGGCGAATCGTCACTATCGCCACACGGCCCCGTGGGTTACGAGAGCGATTTGTTGTTTGGACGACGATTGTCCGAATTGTTTGGTGTGATTGTACCGGTCGGAACGATTGGGTCTCAATTGCCGTGCCCTGGGAATGGGAAAGAGAGAGAGAGAGAGAGAGAGGTAGAGAGTATAAAGTATATGGCTGATCCTTGCGGAATAATAATATTTTTGGACGAATACGAAAGGCGATTGGGATCGAAGGGATTCGTTGATTGAAGTGGATGATTGTGTGTGCGCGCGCGCGATATTGGTCGGGAAGGAACCAGTAGCGCTCGACTCGTCACTGGCCATTTTGTAAATATATTATACGGGTTCAATCCATGCGGAAAGGGACAATTGGAAAACGATGGATCGAATCGTTACGAAATACGGCGCGGTTAATGTTGCGTGTCCGCGGCCGACTTTATCGCCGATCATCGGTGTATATATATATATATATATATATAGTAATAACCAATTGTCTGTTGACCTTTTCACTCGTTACTGGTGAATAGTTCGGCTGTAGCAAAAGAATATAGTTGCGCTGATCTAAGAAAATTTATTTCGATGGTGGAGCAACCAAATATACTGCTCGAAATTTCCCGTTAGTAATAAAAGTCGAAAAGCATAAATGTATAGTCATTATAGTAGTTGCTATCGATTACAGTAGCTATTACTACTTATTCTCACAATATACTATACCGTAATAGTTTCAAGGGTCAATATGGATATCGTTAACAAATAATCACTTCCGTTAATTAACAGTCGTGACGTGAATAGCATGCTATTGAAGTGATAGACCGCCATCGCATTAGAAACGTCAATCGAAGTTCATCGATGGTCAACAGTGGTTTGCGATTAAATCTTAAACGTCGCTAACTTACGGAGAAGAAATGAATTCGATAATTGTGGGTTGATCGATAGCAATCAATAGACGTGTAGATTCGTCGTCGATAGCCGCCGACGCGACGATCTCGAATGTCGATAGCAACCAGAGATGTTCAAGGTGATCGTTTATTAGATTATCGACAATAGATCACGAAAGGGTTCGTTCGGATGTACTGTGTAGCAGAGGTCCATAGTTGCATCGATAGTAATCAGTAGTTATCGTTGTATTTTTAACACATAGTTGGTCAATAGTACTACTACGTTCATCGTATTTTTATACGTCTAGTAGTAGTATATATATAGAAGTAGTACCAGTGTAATTTTGCACTTGTCAATAGCAAAAAAAAAACAATGTCGGTGACGAGCGCCGATAGCAGCTATTGACGTGCTGGTAAGCTATCGGCAAATAGTTTAGGAGAGATGTTAAACGATTCGTTCGACGAAGAATGACCATTAGTTTGTCGGGATTTTTATACCACGGCGATTGGTGCACGGAACAAAATAGTTGAATGCACTATATAAATAGCTGGATGTACTATATCAATAGTAGGAGACGGTACTTTCTTGGTTGACAGTATTATATTGCAGTAGTAGATTTTGACTACCTTATTTGTTAAGGCTGGTATTGAAATGGAATAATGTACGAAAAAAAAGCTGTACCGTGTATCGATAGCTTGTAGCGTATTTAGATAGTTACAACTATGTCGTCTTTTCCGCGCATCAATTACGTTATAGTGGGATAAGGAAAAAGCATCCTCATTTTTACCAGTGAACCGTAAGTTCAATTAGTATTCAAACTAGTAGCAAAGGTGTGAATACTTATTCAATCTCGACTTTATATATAGTGATCCAAATGACCAGTAAATAGTTTGGCCAACTATGTAAGAGCGCCAACGGCAAAAAGTTACTAGCGTGTAGTGTAAAAAATCATAGATCGAAATATAATTGGCGTTGTCTCGTTCTTTGACGTTTAAAATTTTTGCATTTAAATTTCCCAATTTACAATTAGCAAAGAGTATACAGTGAATTTGCACAGACTAATATCACTTTTCGCGTTTCGTTCCTTCGCTTCGTATAGGTCACGCTCGCGTTAGCCAAATATAATGAAATGGCCTCTGACGTTCTCATATATATATACGATTGCAATAATTAATACGATGCCCCGTCGCAGACGTCCCGACGGATTACGAGAACTTTGAAGTTGCAATTAGCGAAATTAATAACCAACGGGTTTTTATTTCGCGTAATTGACATTCGTGCTCGCGAAAGGAACACGAAAGTGGCTTCAAACTTGATGATAATTAAGACTGGAGGGATTTGTGTTGTTTTTCTTGTTTCATTTTCTAAACGGCTGAGAGAGAGAGGCAGAATTAGTCATTTGTTTATTTTATTATATGGAAATTTTTAAGAAGGATAAAAATTTTGATATTTCTTAACCGCTCATTCGATGAATCAACTTTGTTGATGGTTTTTGTACAGGACGACGGTCAGGTTGACAAAATTTGAAAATCAACCTTTACTTTACGGCTACGTCATCAAAATTCAGCACTGTTGTTATCATTGATTTTAGAACGACGCCCAGGAGTATTTTAGGTATATACTGTACCTAAATGTCGTTTCAACATTAGTGATGATGAACTTGATTTGTCGACCAAAACCAGCAACAAAGTCCCGTTTTATTCGTTAGCCAATAAAATAAAAGAAGAGTAACTATAAGATAGGGAACGCGGAAGAAGGAAGTATATTTAGGCCAACCATACTACAGTTCATACAACCATTCTTACGATTGACGAAATCGATTCTGTGGTTGATCCAACCATCCGATGGTACATTTTTTTTTTTCGTGAATATAAAGACGAGATTATCGAAGTTCCTAGAAGAAAAGTCAAAATTTTTGAAGAAATGACAAAAGTAATAAAAAAACAAAAAATAATAACACGTAATATAAAAATTAATAAAAAGTGAAAAAAAAAGAAATAAATATATGATAAAAAAAGAATGAAAATTGATGAAAGTCGTAGCCGACCAAAAGAAATAAAAAAGTCAAATGAAAAATGAGAAGAATACCAGGAAATTATTTTAATGCAAATGTGCCTTCTCTATAGACTCTCGATGTAAAAATACGACAAAATATACAAGAGAATAATGAATTTAAAAATACGCAAACTGGATAATCGGCGTAATGTTTTCTTCGAATACGCACAGATTTTAAAAATAGAATAGTTGTTGCATAAGATTTTACATGCTCGGCGATCCGCGCAAGGACGATTGTTTCAGTTCTTTATACGTGAAATATTTATCGTTCGCGCGGTACTATACCGGAAGGCTGTGACCGAGCGTTTATTTATTTCTTCTTCTTTTATAGATCTTTCCTTTTCTCTATCGAAGAAACGGTAGAATGGACTTTTCTGTTTGCCTGACTTTAATGCGTGAAACTAGTCTTTTTTTCCCCCCATTACGAGGCAGCATTGAATCGATTAAGGATTACATACATACGAGTTAAACCTTGATGTCACTGATTCCAAAGTTGAACTTTAAGGATTAGCCTTTGACATCAGAGATCAAGTACCATCATTAGAGGCGAGATCGTTGTCACAAAAAACGTAACCATTAACGCTATTTAATGTTAGGCGTCGGAAATCGAATCTATAAACATCAGCGATGAAACGTTATACATCAGCGATGTTTAAAGATCAGCAATAAAATAATACAAGTTATTCTTAATCGTCAATTGACGTAGCGCAGGTCACCACCATCAACCTGCCACGTCCAGTCCAGCCACCTCGTCACGACTCGATTAATACATTGCAATCGATATTTTAGGATGTAATTTAGATGATGTGTGTGTGTGTGTGTGTATAAATGATGATAATGATGATGTTAATCTCATGTGATTAATTTTGCAGAAGCGTGCTCGTCTCGGTCGACACCGAAGCCGCGGCCGCCATCGCCGACGCCACGGCCGAACATCACATTCCACATGTACTCCTGCCCGCCGGATTACGCGGAGTGGTACTGCCTAAACGGAGCCACATGCTTCACCGTCAAAATCGTCGAATCCCTCCTGTACAATTGCCTGTAAGTATCTCTCGCCGCTCGTTAAAAAAAAAAAAAAAAAAAAAAACATTTTGGCGCGCGCGCTCGGGCACGTGCCCAGTAGTGGCTCTTATGTGTTGTTGTTTTTTATTGTTCTTTCTTTTTTTTTTTTTGTACGATCATCATCCGTCCGTCGTCGTTTTTCATCCCTCGTTTCTTTATACCGCCACCTGGCGCGGTGATCGACTACTTTGCATCTCCTCGCACAATATCACACTTTGCGGCCAGAGGACACCCCTGTAATTTGCGGTCTCGTTCTCCAGCAAGCGCGCGCTGCGCGTATGTCGCGCGAGCATCGTCTCTCAAAAATTTCCTGGCATCTCCGGGTATCGACGAGTAATTACATACGACCGGAGTCGCTTTTACGTGCGCGCACAACACACACTCGTGGAGAGAAATAACAATACTCGTGGCCAAATTGGAACGGGCCCGGCGCATCTGCAACGATTACGCGGGTCGAGTTCTATATCGCTAACGAGTATCCGTCGATTTTAAGGACCAGACTGACGGCAGCGGTTCCGAGAGAGAGAGAGATGGCGTCTCGACGATTGATGGCTGGTTATCGGATGTCAGCCGCTCGTGACTATACTTTGTTTCCTTTGGAGGTGGTGAAAAGTAGACGCAACTTATACCGTTACTTCCGATCATCGTCATTAGGGTCGAAACTCGCTAAATATCGGTCAGATGTTTGCGACCACGTTTCATATGCGACCACGTCCAAAAGTCGCGCGCGAAACTGTCATTATTCGAAATCTGTCGAGTCCATCCGGAGGTCGTCGATTAAGCGCACGTAACGCGATTTCGCATGATTTATACGCGAGTAACGAATCAATTCTTTCCCTATCCAAAATTTCTAAAGGTCTCTGAATAAACAGCGTCTACGAATAATTAACGGGGACGATTTCTCAAACACTACACAATAATAAACCAATCATCACAACTCTTCACCGCTTAAAGTCGTCGCATCTCTTCAACGACGCGCACCTCTCGTCTCAGCGGTTGAGGCGAGCAAAGCGTTGAAAATCGCGCCTTTCATTCCGTACGGGACCTCCGGGTAAACGAGTAATTTTCCGCGTGAAGCGGCCCGATTTTCAACGCCACGTAGCCGTAAGATCGGCGAAATCGTGAAAAATCGCCGCAGCCGCGAGAGCGCGAGGGGCGCTATTAATGGCGGCGGTTGGCGCGAGGCGGGGCGCAGTGACCTCTCGCGAGCCATGCGAAAAACTCGGGTCTCTCCTGTCGAGTCCTTCGAGTAGAGATGGACGGAGATCGCGGTCGACAAAGCAAATATCGTGGGAAAAGAGGAAGCTCGAGCGAGCCGGATTCCCCTTCCTGATCGGTCCCTGGACGGTCGTTTCTTTGCCGGACAATCTTTGCCGGCCAAACGATACACCGGCCTTTTCTTTTCCCTTTTTAATGGAGATGAGGAGGAGGAGGTAAAGGAGATGGCCCCCGGGCCAGTTTTACACTCAATTTCGCTCGACTCTCGTCGAGATCGACATTTCGCCGTCCGCCGAAAACGCGTCGATTCCCCTCGAGCACGGTTCGATGGACACGCGGTCGACCTGACGAGAGAGCAGTTGGGTATCTATAGAACGATGACCCGACATCTTTTCGAACGCGCGGTCGGAATACGCTCGAACCTCAATCGTGCGCGAATGACACTCGACGAGAGGCCTCTCTTCAAGTTAATCAATTCCGCCGACGTTAAAACGATTTCGCTTTGTGTCTGGGAAATTCCGGGCTTAGCCAAGCGTGTGTGCCCGATGCCCAGCTCTTCAACTCGTGCTCCGGAGGGCCGTTGTTGTTGTTGTATCCGAAATTTCTGTCATTTTGCTTCGGTAAACGTCGATGGGACTATTCATCGTCAATAGCTAATTGTGCAACGAGCACGTAATTTTCTAGATCGGACAAACTTTACAGCGGCGTCGTTGCTCGACGTGGTTTCATCGATTGTCGTCTCCATCTGGATTCGATCACATGGAGACTCCTCCCAGATATTGTTCAGTTCGGATTCGAGACTTGAAAAATTCACATGGCGAAAGTATAGTATCGTTGATATGGTATCACGGAGAAAATCAACATCAACGATCATTAACGAACCATCGGTTCCTCCACCAATAAACCAGCCACACCAATAAAATTTCGAGCTGAAATCCAATTACCAAGTCCTCCTCTCTCACCGTCGAATAAATTTCGCTTTACAACCACCCCACACCGGGGCGCCATCAATTACCACCTCGCAGTCCAGACTACCGTATATATCGGACGTTTCGACCTCTAGAACGGCCGCCCACGTTAACAATCTATTCGCGAAAATCAGCCGGATTCGCCGTACGGAACCGTACCCACTTTCCGTAAAATCGTGGTTCGCCTCTCGATTTCGTGACTGGGATTTTCGTTGAGGCAGGGGGTGTGCGGTGGGGTAAGGGCGGGGGAGGTGCGGAAGAAGATTCCGGTATAAAAACCGGTCGTTGGAAGGCGATTGAATAAATGGGAAAGTGGCGCAAAAGCGCGTGGGTAGGGGGGAGAGCGGGGCGGGGGGTGAAGCCCGGAGAACCGACAATGAGCCCCTGCGAGGTCCGGAAAAGCCCGATAGTCACGTGCCGGAATCCGTCGCATTTTTTTCCGACTCTTTTTTTTTCTTCTTCTTTTTTTTCATACCATGGGGCGAGAGATCTCTCCGGAATCCGCGGCCTTTCATATCCGCCGCCCATTTAACCGGAGCGCCGCCGGAACACAACTACCGGATTTTGCGAAAGGATCCGCTTTTGTGGCAGCGCCTTGGACGTGAGGCTTATTTCGTGTTTGGACACGTTTCCGAATTGTGGCACATAATGGAATTCCCGAAAGCGTGACCGCGCTGACGAGCGCGCATTCCCCATTTCAATGGGGCGCATTGAAAACTCCGGGTCCGAATACACGGAAAATTACTTCGCAGTTAATTGGAATTATGGGATTTCTTTTCGTGACGCGCACGCTTTTTTATGGCCGCATTAAGTCCGCTTTTATTGTGTCGCGCTGTTACGTCTATACTTTGTGTCACACTGGATTTATCGTCTATTTAACGAACGAAGGCTTAGTTGTCCCGCTGGAATCTGTCGAAAAAACAACTAGACGCTCGAGATATTTTGTCCACGAGGCATTGTCGATTTATTGTTCGTCGACGACTGGTTTTTGACAAAGTCCGATCGTCCACCGAACATGTTGCTCTTCGAATGTCGGTGTATTTTTATCACGTGGACACACCGCGTGCAGTCGTCATCGTACGCCAGGATAACGAGAAATCGATCATCAGCGACGGAGGTTTGAACGATAATATAACTAATAATATAGTACTTGGACATAAACCAGTGTGTGTATATGTACACACGAGAGCCGTCGTGTTTGTGCCTCCCTCTTTTTTTCTCTCGCCTCGTCGAGATCTGCGACTTTTCGATTTCCTCCCCAAACAAACTCGGAGGGCCTAAGCAAACTGCTATCTGGAGTCGCACCTCGAACACCTCTGGACAAAAAGTGCAATAATTAATCCCTTTACAGAAATCTCGGCCAATAAAGCCCCGGCTATTTATTTGACAAACGTTTGCCTCCGGGGCCCGAACGGGGTTTTGTGCCAGGCAATAAAACTCGGCTAAGCCGTTTCTCGACGACCATTCCGTATATTTGCCACCGCAGAAAGGCCAAGGTAAACATCTCGCGATAAACTGTCGAGAGAGGAGAAAGAAAAAAGAAGTCGAGAAGACGAGGAAGGAGAAGGGAAAGAGAGAGAGAGAGAGAAGCGGTGTCTCAACTCTCACGAGGTGTTTACGGTATCGTCGGACGTCGGTTTTCGTCATCCTCGGTCGACGATCGGAACCTGGAAAACTTGCCGTTTCGTCGTCCTCGGGTATAAGGCACGGTTCCCCTTTCACGTCCGTCTTCCCGGAACGCCTCGCGCACCGGGACGCGGGTTTTTTGAAAAAGAGAGAGAGAGAGAGAGAGAGAAGAAAAAACACTTCCGTCCATTCATTTCATTCATTCATTCATTCATTCATTTCATTCATTCCGTGGCGGCGAATTTTTTTTGTCGAGGGGGTCTCATCTACTCGCTCTTCTCCTACTCCCTCCTCGATGGTCGTCGACGTTGGAATTCTCGTCGTACGTGTCGGTCGGACGGTATCGGGGATTAGAGCACCTCCCTCGTTCGGTTTTCCGTACCGGCACTTTCCCGTGTCGCCGGTGAACGCCGGCACCATAATGATAATTATATTCCATCGACCGCTCTTTATACACGTGTAGGTATGCATGTATGTATGTATGTGTATAAATACGTGTACGACGATGTCGATTCGCCACGCACCGGCCGGCCTCGTAGACGACGACGTCGCCGCGGCCGCCTATATGCGTGTGCCGAACTTGCGTTTTTTGCCCCCGCCGGCCGATTAAGAGAGTCGACGACAAAAAGTATCCTAGGCGACGCTTGCTGCATACATCGTTACGGGGACTTTTCTGAAAAGGCGCGACGGTGCCCGAAGCCACCAACCACACCACCCCTTGTCGAAAGTGTGCATGTCATATCTGTGCGTATATACGGGGCCGGTCTCACGCGACACTGACATACGTATATATAGGGGGTCGCATTGCGACTCGTAGGCATCACGAAAGAGGTCGTCATGTTTGGTGGGTGCTTAGAAAGGGTGGGATAAAAAAAAAAAAAAAATTGGTGAAAGTCGTCGCTTTTGTGAGATGCAGAAATGTCCACGTGTAACTAATTGACTCTGGGGGAGTGAATGTGTATATTTTTTCTATCGTGGTAATATATGTATTTATATTTATTGCGGTAGAAAATTTTATTTGGAAGTTTACGTAATAAACTAATAATAATTCCGTCATGAGAAAAATTACTGTTGGAATTCTGGCCTTAAATGGGTATAGTAAAATTTTCGCTCGAGGTGTTCTCCGCGTAACTGTCGTCGTCGAAAATAGTTGCAGGTCAAAAAAAAAAAAACTAGTACCGTTCGGATGACCGTACTGCAGTTGGCACAACCATCATCGTGGTATACCGACTCGATCGTTATTACGGTTCGTACGGCCATAGCATGGTTGCCGTAACAAGATTTTTTTTCTACGCGCCTGAGTCGTCGGGATACCGGTTCGCGTATCGTTGTTGTCAGAAAGCAGTACCGTTGGAGCAACCATACTACGATCGTGTCAAATAATTTTCTATAGTTTACGCAATAATAGCGCTCTTCAACAGTTGATGTAGTATGGTTGCTCCAATTGTAGAGTGTTCTTGGTGCAACTATACTGCGGTCGTGTCAACTACTCGACTCAAGGAACTCGCCAGTTAGTATCATTATCGGAAACGATAGACGGAAAAATAATTATCGTTGAAACAACCATATTAGGATCATATCGGCCGATCTTCCATGGTATTCGATAATAAGGGTGCGTTTCTTGCATCTCGGAACTCGCCAAATGTATCGTTATCGGAAACCATCAACGGAGCAACCACACTCTGGTTGTTATGCATAACAATCGTAGATCGTTACAACCATAAATTATCTTTTCAACTGCAATATGGTTGTCCTAACAATGCTTTCTTTCGTGCAACCATTGGAACTCGCCAGCCATTTTACTATCGGAAAGTATAAACGAAATATAAACGAAATAATGGAGAAGACATGGTGTGGATGAATCAACCATAGAATCGACCGAGTCAACCACGCGATTGGTTGCGTTAAAGTATGGTTGTGCGGACAATACTTTTTTTGCGCGAAAATATTGGAACTCGATGGTTATAATTGTTATCGGAAACTATAGCCGGTATAATAATTATCGTTGAAACAACCATATTAAGAATGTATCGGCTATGGTTGACAGTAATACGTTTCTAAAGCGATGGACGTATACGATAACAGCGTTGGTTGCTCCGACAATAGCCGTTTTCTATATGCAACTATCGGAACTCAACGATTGTATTATATTATCGGAAACTATAAAGGTAGAAAGAAGTATTAATGAAGCAACCGCGCTATGGTTGTACCAATAATAAAAATGATCGTTTCAACCGTAATGTGGTTGTCCTAACAATGCTTTCTTTCGTGTAACCATTGGAACTCGTTTGTAATATAATTGTTATCGGAAACTATAGCCGGTATAATAATTATCGCTGAAACAACTATATTAAGAATGTATCGGCTATGGTTGAGAGTAACGTGTGTCTATATAGCGATGGACGTATACGATAACAGTGTTATGGTTGCTCCGACAATAGTCGGTTTCTATATGCAACTATCGGAACTCAACGATTGTGTAATTATCGGAAACTATAAAGGTAGAAAGACGAAGTACTATTGGGGCAACTATATATACTTTTATCGTGTCAACTGAGATAGTACAATGTTTTTTTTTTTTTTTTTTTTTTTTTATTATCGGAAACATTTGTTTACGAATCGCAGCTATTGGGAGGTGCCTTTTACCGATGCATTGAGCGCATATCGTAGTCCCCCGTCTGGGTGGAAGGAGGCGTGTATGTACACTCGGCGCATTGCGTTCCTTTACTTAATTCGGCACACTTCTCTCGTTTCTTCGCTCTCATTCACTTATTCTTCCGAGGCTTGCCAAACTCACGAGATCTTCTCTACGCAGGCCGCTTTGCTAATCTGTAGACGCGGTAATTTTACTCGGGTCGGCTGCCCGAGAGAAAGAGAGAGAGAGAGAGAGCGCACAGGGAAATTTTCGTTTTCTTCGCTTTTCCCCGGGGGTTTTTCCGCGTGTTAGCGCGTGTACGTGAACGGCCCTAGTGTGTGTGCGTGTGATATATTCAATGTTTCCTTTCCCCGAAACGTTGCGGATGAAACGAGAAACGCGATGCGTAATAATATTCTTGTGGTACGCAAGCGTTTGTCGGTGAATGTGAAAAATTTGTTGGATTGCTGTTTTTTGTCCTTATTCATTTTTTTTTTTGTTTTTGTTTTTTTTTTTTTTTTAATTGTTATTACTATCGTTTGTTGGAACGTTTGACCAATTTCATCGGCGGTGTCCGAAATCCATCAAGATTTTGTTGAAAAGATTTTTGGAACGAGAAGTTACTTTTGAGTCGTGAAAAAAATCGAACGAACACCACGATGAAATTGAAATTTATATAATTCTAAAAGTAGCCTTTCGCACTTTTGAGGGCATGTCGCGAGCGTTTGTATTTTTCGTTCGGAATGTCGCAGTGCGGAGCGTAACTCCACTATTTTTAAGTTGAAAGTTGAGCCCAGTGCGCAAGTCTCCGTAAGCAGCGGAATGAGAATGAAATAGAGTCGCGGTTTTCGCACCAAAAAGCCTAAAATCAGTTTTATTTTTTACGTATATATATATCCATTCTTCTATCGTGCATCTTGCCCGATGAGAATAGAATTTTTCTATCGCGACGGTATATGGGAGAGAGAGAGAGAGATGACAAATTCATTACCGATTGTAAGCGACTACTGCGTTTTCATTCGAAAAAAAAAGAGACAATCGTGAAAAAAATGACGCAATCGAATGCATCATCGGAACACGATAAAAGGCCTGGAGAGAAAAGGCGCGAATAAATATACGTGATTCAGCGAGGAGTGCGAAGCTTATATAAATCTGAGGACGTCGAAAAAGTATTTCCGAAATTATACATGACCAATCGATCGTTACGAAAACGTCGGCTTTCTTCCGTCCTCCGTCCACGTATTTAATTGGCCGCCATGGGAATGACCGACTCTCGTCATTCTCATGCTGATAATGTGCAAGGATTCTGTCGTTAATCGGCGTCCTTGAATGAGAGAGAGAGAGAGAGAGAGAGATTGAGATTCGCCGAGAAAACGATAGGTCGATAAAATTTGCGCGACAAGGACGGGGACATTACTAATCGAAATTGTCGTAGGAAAAAATGGAATTTTAATTTCACGAGTTTCTTGTTTTTTTGTTTTATGCAGATGTGCGAACGGATACATCGGGCAGCGGTGCGAATTCAAGGATTTGGATGGTTCCTACTTACGTGAGTATTTTTTTGGATACATTTTGTTGAACTTGTTTTGGATGGTGCGTTTATTGTGATTTATCATTGATTCTTTTTTTTTTTTTTTTTTATTGTTTCTCTTTTTTTTTTTTTTTTTTTTTTTTTTTTTTTTTTTTTTTTTTTTTTAAAAATTTTATTTTTTT
>JAPYZR010004338.1:0-17791 GCA_030522945.1 Trichopria nigra | reverse complement strand
TTCGCCGGCACCGGATCGCCGGACTGCCGGCAAAGGTCCACCGCGGTAGTCCGGCGGTCCGGTGCCGGCGAAACGGAGCTTAGTGGGACGGCACCCTGACTCTTGAGAAATGCACTTCTAGGGTTAGGTTATGCCAACGAATATAGACGCTTATGCGTCTATATTCGTTGGTTATGCATATGTAACTAGACGTACATGCATGTGTAGGCAGACAGCGCATGCTGTACCACAGATTAATAATCTGTGACAGTACTACCAAAGATTAATTAGTATTTCTGGTACTATTCAAAATGAGGAACATTTATAAAAACTTCAATATTTTAAAACTTATTAAGCCGATGTCAAAAAAATATGCAAACTTACCTGATAGTTACATAAAAAGAGCATCAGAACAGGTATTCGAGATTTATATGTAATGTTTTTACTAAAATATTTTTCAATGAAAGATTCATTTAATAAGTAATATTTATGTACACTTTAAACTTATGACTAACATAACGCTCAGTACAAATCTTTCTGATATAATTTAAATACTGTAAATATATATGTAATATGATATACATGATAATTGATTTATGAAGCTGTCAGTGTTTAATTTTTATAATATTTCATTTGACATGTACATAAATATAGGTCTACTGGCGTACACCTAAAGGTCCTCAATACATGAATAGGATACATCAACGTACGAGATTTCAATTCGGACTGGAAAGACCTTGGACAAATGAATTCAGTTTGAAAAATGCACCTGGAGTGTATCATGCATTTGTGCATGTTCAACCTATAAAAAAATGGCATTTCTTCCGAGGTGACAGAGTAAGTTTAATATACAATATAACTATCACTGTAAATTATTTAAAATTGATAAAAATTCCTGAATAGAAAAACTTTATAGAAATGATAGAATTTTTTGTTTTCCGAATTTAAATGAAAGCATTAGTTGCTTTTGATATATGATTATCAGTTTTGATCATTTCGCAAGTACTATCTCATACAAATTGCAAATGTTCAATTAAATGTTAAAAATTTATGTCTTTAATAGCATGATTTATTGAACAAGAATATATACAATTCCTATATAAGCATGAATATAATCATAAAGAGAGCATGTTGATAAGATATATTTTGGGTTCACCAAGATTTTTTGTAGGAATTCAATTGTTGGAATTATCTTTAACATGTTTCATAAAAGTTTCCTGCAGTTGTCATTTGTAAGGTTTATAATAAATATTGAACAAAACTATACTGAAAAATATAGACTATATTTATTATTAATACAAATGATAGTATACAAATTACAAAACAAGGTTACAGAAAAATTTTATTAGTAATGTGTTATTTATGTAAACCGTTGCTGAAGATGAGAAAAGTGAAATAGATCATAAAGTCGGAAAGAATGAATTTATAAATGTTTCATTTTTGCATTGTGTGATACCCTGGTAAAAATGGAAGCGTACTGTATGCTGAAAAGTACAAATTCACGCTTACAGAATGCTTTGAGTACGCTTAAAATAGAAAAATAAGCGTGAATTTGCACTTTTACGCATACCGGTATGCTTCCATTGTTACCATAATAGTGCCTATAATATGGAGACGTTAATTTGAAATTTAAACCTATAAACGGACATAATGTGCATTATTGATCGGATGAATGAATTGTAAATATATTTTGTGTGGATATATATGTACATGAACGAATGAATAAATAAATTCCATCAAGGTTCGCTTTTGTGAGGAGTGTCGAAAAGTTTGCGTACTACCAGTCTTGTTTATACACTCAACGTATCTTGACTGGCCTCAAACCGAGGTAATAAAATCAAGAGTATACATGAAACAATCATTTTACCTTTTCATTATCATCCATCACCTTATTATGAATATTACTGATAACTGCAGATACAGCTACAAAAGAAAAATAGAAAAATCAATTATACAAGAAAATTATACAAAATAAAATCTTGATTCAAGTTATAATAAGCTACAGAGAAGCACATAATAATACTTTACGTAAAATTCTACTAATTTTAAATTTTAAATACGTTAACAAAATAATTTACTTAAGTCATTGTCTTAAATTTATTACTTATAGGTTGAGATTCTAGTCGGTAAAGATAAAGGAAAGCAAGGCCTTGTCAAAGAAATTATTGAAGAAAGAAATTGGGTTATTGTAGAAGGTCTTAATACTAAAATAGAATTGTTAGGAGCAAAACAAGATTTTCCTGGTATAGCTCAACAAGTGGAGCAGCCACTGCTAGTTACTGAAGATGTTTTGCTTGTTGATCCTACTGATTTGTAAGTAAACTATTTATAAATTCACATTTTATATTGCTTTACAATTTATAACTTTTAAATAATTACATACTCAAATTAACAACAAAATTATATTCATATTCACTGAAAACAGAAAAGGAACTCGCATTACATGGCGATATGATGAATTTGGTAATGAAGTTCGTGTTTCGAATCGATCGGGCAGATTAATACCAATTCCTCAAGCATCCGAAGAAACAATAGATTACAAGAAACCAAGTACTTATAATGAAGGATATAAAGATACGGCAACAAGAGATGTTGAAACTGTTACTTTTCAAGTAAGCCTTTTAAAATTACTTTAATAGGTATTTCTTACAAAATTAAATTTATAGTAACTTTCATAATTCTTACAATAAACATTTTTATCAGTGGCATTCTCTTGAATTTTCATTAGTTCATGAATATAATTAACACTAAAAATCGATTGGTAAGCTTTATTTTATATTTTGTACTATTCACACTGCAAAATATAAATATAGATAAATCATAATCGTTCTAATTTTTATCCTCTGACAAATATGGTGTCCTTTTTAGTTCATTTTCCCCTGTATCAGACATTATTTATATGTAAAGCGTTTTCAAAGTATTTTACACATTAATAACTGACTAATTATTTTGATAGTCAATTGTATTTGAGAAATTTGAATTTTATAAATTTTAAATATTACACGATCTTAGAATTTGGTAATTTAACCAAAATATTGTGATATACATTACCAATTGAAAGTACATTAAATTTTGTTTTTGCAGCCTTCTTTGAAAACATTTGAAATGGATATAATGGAAAAAATGGGTATAAAAGAAGATCGAATACAAAAACGTATGTATTGGTATTAAAGAACAAGATACTGGTATGAAGATAAAATACAATAAATTGTTATTTTCTTATGTACATATAAAAACCAGTTCTTATAATAAAATCTTATAGAATATGTATGCCTTGTACTGTTTTCTACAGACAATGAGCATCGACGGGTTTTTCCTCGAATTAAATGTACATTATTCGTATCTCAATTTACTAGAATACAATATTATTTATTGTTATCAGTGGCTACATCGAAAAGTATTTCATTTTACAAATCAACAACACGTAGAAAAACAATTAAAATAGAAGAAGCACACATAACAGCGGGCAGCGAGCGCTTTGCGCAGTAAAGAATTTGCGCTCGCTCGTGTGTTAGCACATAAAATAATCAACTAACGGGTTATTTTGAAGTTCACTGTAAATCGTTAAACCTCACGCCGAATATTCGTCACACACATTTATCACAGCACGATTTTTAACAAAGACGGATTTGAAAAGTTTTGTAAAAACGACAATTTAAATTTAAATATAATCCAATAATAATATAATTTCCTATATTATCAACATTTTTATATTAACTATATCTCGCTGCTCTTTTCATTCTTCCGTCTATTTATCTTTCATTTTCTTCATCTTACTACTTTATCGAACATATATTTAACCAAACAAATACAGTCGTACGCACGTTCATACTATCTATGTACAGGAAGTTTCGCTACAGCGGATGATTAGTATAGAAAGCTAAAGTAAGTAATAGTAGTATAATAGTTTGATTAGCCATGTATCATTTGTTCGAAAGAATATCTTGAGAGGTGAGAACAAAAAATATTTTTAAATACGTCTTTCGTCGATTTACACAGTATGTTACATCATAAACTTCTTATCTTCTCGCTTGAATCTTTCTAGTAAATAAGTCAACGAGGTTACTTCTTGATTCCGATAGTAACATGACTAAGAATCATCTACGAGGCAGAAACGTCGCATAAGCGAATGTTGCTTCTTACGTACTTCTTACTTCGTCACGTATATATATTGCACTGTCGTGAATTCTCGTTTCGCAGGTTTTATAAGCAAAATCGTAATATGGCATTGTCGTAGTAAGCATTTCAACTTTGAAGGACAGTCAGATATAAGCCCGGCCTCTTTGTAGAGATATATATTTGAATATCTCAAATAGTCTTAAAGGCAGCGAAGATCGCACAACTTCTTTATAAGATTTGTTCATTTACTTTATAAAATTGACTACTACAATTCACGACGACTTTGTGGCTGGGTGCCTGACTAGGAGATTCACTTCCCCATTAGGTAGTTTCTTCATCAGGGACCACGCTTCAATCCTTGACATTCTTGTGACGTCTGTGCGGTTTACTTCGAGTAGTTGATCACCAGCTTGTAAAGCACCAGATTTTTCAGCAGCTCCTCCTATTTTAACATAGAAAATATTTTTATATTGTTTATTATGTCTAAAATTATTATTTTAAAATAAAAATAGATATACCTAAAGTTTTTTAGTTTAAACGTCTAATTTTTGTTGTAATTAAAGTGTTTGATTTTAATAAAATAATATATAAATAATAATTTTAATAATAGCATATGATACTTCGACATTTAAAATATTTCCTAAAAGAATAGTATACCAGTAAACATCTTTTTGATGATTAGAGGTCTGTTACCAAGCGGACTATCTCTGCCACCTTCAAGACTAAAACCTAGACCTGCACCATCTTTGTACATGCACACAGCTGAAGACGGTCCCCATGCTATGCTCTCCGACACGCCATTCGATTCGAGCCCTGAAATTGAATATATATTTATTTAGCCTATATTTCATAATTCAAATTTTTAAAATCGTATTCATTTCAATTCCAAGCAAACCATTAAAATGTACTGAATATATTTAAAATGAATTCACGTCTGAAGGAAACGATCTTGACATATATAGATGATAAGATTATAAACAAATTCATAATGGTAGATTCAATAACGAACCCTATTTAAAAAATACACTTCATATTAGATGTAAAATTTCAGACCATCTTCATATAAATTAAATTTTATCTTTGTCCACATGTCGATTTACATCAAATAACATAAGTGGAATCACATATCCCAGTAATTGGAAATGTATTGAAAGGTCAAAAAACAAATTAAAATGGATTCAAGTGGATTGAAATTGACTCAATTTCTATCCATTTAAATCCATTTTNATTAAAATGGATTCAAGTGGATTGAAATTGACTCAATTTCTATCCATTTAAATCCATTTTAATTCATTTTTTGAACTTTCAATACATTTCCGATTACTGCGGGATACAGGGTTGGCCACTTCAATTAAATGCACCCAAAAAAATATATTATATTTATTCCTTTTAATAAATTTCCTTTTATTATTCATATTTTGGATTCATTTAGATTTTATATATTTTTTATATAAATTTCACACACACATATATATATATTTTTTTTCATTTGTTGGTATTTATTTCTACTATATATAGTAGAATAAATTTAATCCAAAATTCGTTTAAATCCCTGCCGAAAAAATACTATAGAAAACTGTAAAAAAAAAATTGTATGGTTTTGAATGTGTTTTCTGAATCGTGTTTTCCAATACAGAAAATATGTTTTTCCTTATATATATATACAATATTTATATAGCAATCTGTATGGTTTTAACCATACAGATCTTATATTGTGGCGCTATGATGTTCTATACGCACAATGGTGCCCTATGAGGCATTCATCGCACTTATCCACAATTTATATGATTCAATAGGGTTCTATATACTTTATGCTCGTATTCAGATATAGTCTTCTATAAGGCACCCTGCAAACACATAATGTAACCGTAATATAACATTTATATAATTTTGTTACTTATTGTTACATAAATGTTACATAGTCGCAATATATACCTCTTACATTTGTGTTTGCTGGGCATACACTATACAGAAGAATATGCGTAGTTCCGTATAGTGCTCTTATATATGAGTCATTCATTATAATACCGCATTATGGTATGCCTATAAGGTATTCACCATACGTAATTTATGGGGCTCACTATAACAGGCCTCTGTATGTTTTGTTATAGTAAGCAGACCCAGTAAAGTGAATTCCTTTGAAGTCCTTCGAATTATCCTTTTTTGTACAATTCGGAATTGGTCAATCCCTTTTCGTTTACTGGGGATAGTATTCTATAAGGTATATATGCACTATACAGAATGTATAGTTCATTACAGTGCCCTATAGGTCCTCCATTATATGTTATTATTAACATTTAGTCGTATCAAGATTTATTAGTTATATATTACATATGTTTGTTAAAAATATCAATAAGTTATATAGTTCCTTTTAGTTGTCCTAAAAAGTTTTTAAGTAAGATTTCAATCGAGAAATCATCTGCCTTTGAGAGCTGTCCGGCCCGCCTCTATAGTTAAATCGGCTGACGACTTCGTTGACGAGAGGCGCGTCTCTCTAGTGGTCGAAACCAGAAATGCGACGGCCGGTCTCGAACTTTATATTATATATGCAATTATATTCTATAAATAAAACTATGAACGAGTAGAAATGCCATTTGATTTCAGTTACATATGATTTGATGTAATTTTTTAAAATGCATGTCTCAATCATATTGATAATGTATCATACTTATGGACTCAGATAAAATTTGATAAAAACATTATGCGATATATAGATACGAAAAATACTATTATATAGTCATTATATAATTCAAAATAAAAATGATTACCTTCGACGATAGTCTCAACGCTGTCGGTACGAAATCGGAGTTTACCGCCATCTTCAAGTTTGGCTCTCGAGACAACGAGAACGACTTCAGATCGCGGTTGCTTAAGTACCGCTAAACTTTCCCTGTGCGTGAGATTTCTTGTGCTTCTTCCATTGATGCTAAGAATTCTGTCACCTCTCTGCACTCTTCCATCTTTTTCAGCGATCGAATGCAATAGCACTCGGTGGACTGTAATTTCCTTTGTCTCACAATCGATGCCACCTGCTAACGTTATTCCGACGCTTCCCGCTGGATTTTCTTTATGCAAAAGCACAACGATGACATCGTGCGGCCCACGTGACTCCTCCAGACTTGCTTCTTCTACTAATTGTGCCAGCTCTTGTTGCGATATTAAACTTGTGCTGCTTGCTAAGGAACTGATACTACCGAATCGATCACTATCAATCTCCGATCCAACCGGCCGAATACTTTCCTCAATACTACTGTCGAGACTTGGAAATCGATTATGAGCGATGATACCGTTACCAGAGAATTGACTCGCTGAAGATGTTGGTCCGCTGGTTGGATTCAGGTCGGATCTTTCGAAGGCTTTCTTCATATCCGTAACGCTGATGCTTTTTCGGCCGAGGCATCTGGCAGTTGGAATTTTGGAAAGGGCCGACAATTTAGAACGCTCAATCGTTTCGATCGCTTCATCGACACTATCGGTCTGTTTCGATCTGCTTGGTCCTGGAATTTTTGAAGAGAAGGACTTCTCATCAGCCCAAGACTCCGAGGAATTCGATCTTTTCATAAATCGACTATCTGTGAAATCCAGAGGTAACCGATTAGACTGAGCACCGTTTGTCTCGGTTCGAAGGTCAGTAGAGATGCTATGATTGCGAGAATGCTTCGGTTCTGATTTTACTGCGAGGATGTCTTCTAAACTCATTTGACTCTTTGACCTACCATGACTGCTTTCCTCTACGTGGATAGCCGATCTGTAATGAATAATGATTATTAAGTGAATGTTACTCCACCCCTACAATTTGGCGAATGACGAATATCAAAACATACAAATACCTGGATCTAGTCTTCGTGGTAAGAACGGTTAGAAGGTCACTTTGATCATCGACGGACTTCTTCAAAGCGAGACTCGATCTGGACCTTGACTTTGTTGCTTCAATTAATGTGTCGGCCTCGGGTCCTCCAGACGTAGAGTGACTCCTTTGTAGTACAATGGACGATTTTTCGACAGAATTCATCCCTAATCTATTTCGTAGATTAGATGATTCTGTGTCACACTTGATCGAAGGCCTTCTATTACTCGCACAGTTAGTTTCAGACAATGTTTTCACTTCGGCCCTCACCCATGATCTTAAACCATTAGATGGCTCTTGAACTTCCGGTTTTGGAGGCCTCGGAGATGCATGGGGGATAGTCCTTTTTGCTGGTACTCTCGTCTCTTCGCCGTTCCTTTCGTTCGTTTTATCGTTCTCCACGATACTTTTGGTGATTTCTATGTAAGCGATTTTCACCTGAGGCTTGGAAGAATCAGCATTACCATTAATGAAGCCACCGTTCTCCTTAACGAGATTAGAAGTTTGCGCCTCTTCGTCGTCGGAAAACTTCCTCTGAATCAATGGAGACCCATTAAGGTCTCGTCCACTTCGGCATCGTGCACTGGCCAGAATATTTTTCCTATTAATAGCCTCTACGCTTTGTGGTTTAAGGACTCGTCTGGATTCAGCAGTACCAGCTTGCGAACCCGATGTTGCAGTCGGCGAACCACTGGAATTAGTTTCAGTACTATTTGATCGCTTAACATTCAGTCGAGGTTGCGGTATTTGGGACGTACGGGAAGTATCGGCAGACTGTCCTAGGAATCTATAGTTTGGCGGAGTCTCCACCGACGAGAATTTTTCCAGAAGGCAGTGTTTTTCCGCTATTATACTAGGCTTAGAAAGGACAGACGTTCGATCAGGGACAGCCGTTCCATTACTTCGATGTATTCCATTCAGAATGACAGGGGCTCGATGATAGTTCGTTTCCATAGAAACATACGATCTATCCGAAGAAAGAGTAGACCTCTCTGAAGGAACTGGAGACATGGGAGGACTGAAACCTCGCGATATGCTGCTCTGCGAGCTGCTGACAGCAGAATCATTGTCGGAGTCGTCGTATTCGGATCTTCCGGACTTCTTCGTATTAATTCTAGGCCTTGATCGATTGTTATCTGGAGAGCTATTGGATGACACATAATCAAAACTGTAGTCACTTCTCGTTGGGCTGCAGATGCTTTCCAAGCTCTTTGGTGCGTCGTTGGAAGCACTGGTCTGCAGTTGCATCTTTGTGTTCGATATGGTCGAATTAAAATTCGTCGAGTTGCTGTATGCAGTCAGACTTTTTCTCTTAAACGCTGGCGAGTACTTGGGAAGTATCTGGGGTGCTGGCATCTTAAATGACGCTGTGGCTTTAACCGACGAACTCACGGTGCTGGCATTGCTGATTAAAGAGCTCTGTGAACCCCATTTGTCTTGGATATTTGCCCGGGGTACCTGTCGACACATAATGTAATGAATACTTGTATAATACTATTTATTATTAGGCAAACGAAGTTTGATAAACGTAATCCATACCTGATTCATGAGAATTAAGTCTTTAGATTTAATTTCAGGCAAGTCGATGATCGGCTGATCAATTGGCACTGCATCTTTTTCCGGGATAACCAAACCCCGTAATTTGGAAATTCCCTTCCTTCGTTGCTCGATTAGTTGGTTTAAACTATTCCTCCGCATCTCCTCATTAGGTCGTTTGAAAGTCGATGCTAGAGAATTTGTCCGCGAAATTTGAGGGCTTGAATGTAAGTCGATAGGTGTCTGAGTTTGATCGTTCCTAAAAGTACTTCCTCCAGAGAAGCTTATGGCGCGAGTTAATGTGGTTGGAGACTTAGGACTGCCTGGACTCGAAGGCAGAGTATCGACAGTTTTGTTCGTTGTTGAATTGATCTATAAAATCAATGTAATTAGATTATGATAAGATTCTTCGATTATTACAAGGATTTTGCTAATAAAGTTTCGTCATTACAAAATATTAAACTTACATTTGTGGAAATTGAATGAGAGTTCAATGAACTGTTAGTCTTTAAAGATGGGAATTTATTATCCAACTTTTTAGTGAAACCAACTTTTCCATGGGTATCCAAAATTGCTGGTGACGTGTTCTGCAGCAAAGTGGATGCCTTTTGTTGGGTGTACTTTCCAGATGTTGTGAATAGATCATGATTCTGATTGGTTCCTGGATAAGTGAGGTCGAATGAGCTTTGCGTGCGTTCAGGAAGGGATGAATTTGACCTTTTCTCATCGGAGAAGACATCATCGGACGACTTGTGCTTCGAAAGCCGTCGATTGCTGTTGGTCACAATCGCGGCGGCAGAAACAGGCGACGGGAAAAGTGGCGCTTCGAGATTGCTCTGCGACGAAAACATTGCGATTTTGTCGCGAACGGATTTCTCGGATTTATCATCCTGTCTCCAGAGATCGCCATTCATTGAGAATTTACGATTTGGAAGCGATTCCGTAGCAGGAGTTCTGTTCGGTGCAGTGAGGAATGAGGTGTCAATTTTCGGTGGTCCCGTGAGCGGTAAGGGTGGAGGGTCCTCCAGGACTTCTACACCCTTGTTCGTTGATACCTCCTTCGGATAATATCCCGAAATTTCGATCTTCTTCTCGGACACGTGATTTAGTGAACTTGTCTTTTTACCGCTGAATGGGGAGTAACTAAGCGACGTTCGTTCCAATGGCGATGGGGGTTTCGGATCCATTGATGTGTCGTTATGTACATACTGGGGTAAAGTTCGAGTTTCAGCAATAGGAAGAGTCTTCCCGGCAAGTATCGTCTTTTCGCTGTTGATGAAAGCCTCGTTGCTGCCACTCATATCACTGCTGGAAGACATTGAGTCTCTAGCTACGAATTGGTATTGCTGATTCGGATTGATGAACTCTTGATAAGCCGTTGGAAACTCATCCCCGTCTGGGGGTAGGCGTTGACCGCCTCCACAATGGTCCATTCTACCATTTACTAAATCTGAAATTAAAAATGTATATTAAATAAATTATTTTCAGCACTGTTTAAATAATACAGGAGTAACAACTGGTTTCAAATTAGGAAAAATGTAAAGTACTAAGATTTATTTTTCTTTATAGTGTTTTTATTAGTTTAAATCTGTGAAAAAAATAAACGAATCCATCCTACCCAGCTGTATGTTTTCATATCAGAATAGGCAAAATTGTTCATCTCAAGAGAGGCATCGTTGGAATTACTTCAAGTTCACAAGACCCAAGCAATGTCGCCAACAGAGAAAGAAAACTGTTCTTGAAAGCGTGAACATTAAAATTAAAGACCGGATGCGATGTTTTTACTTTGACGCGGCGTCGGCGATATTTCGGAAGACGGCAATAACACGAGAATGCGGGTGGCGCGTATTTGCAAAGGGACGTCGTCTCACTCGCACCTTCTCATTCTCCCCTTCAATATTTCTACTGAAGTAAGAAGTAGAAAGTAAAATCTTCTTTCAGTGGCGCGTCTTCGAGTTGCAGAAGGAACGGCGCGTGTATACTCGACTTTTAAAATATTGCGTTGCTTCACCCGGCAAAATGTGCCACGAATAAAGCAATATTTCCTGCGTCGCATTCTCGATTTTGGTCCTTTCATTAAATCAAAGGCAAATGAGAACATATTCAATCCCCGGACCTTTGATAATCGCCGAAATCGGCGCGAGATTTACGTTGCCTTGCTATGTTGATATTTTCATTTCAGCGATTCAGAATGAGACTCGACTCGCGTGTCAAGAGGAAGTGCATGATTTGTTGTCAATGTGAGTCTTTTACAAGATTTTTTCCATTTGATATTTGCATGTACGATTGAATTTTGCACAGACAGTTAAAAGCGTACTTTATATAGAAGCATTTACGAAAAGTTTCATGAAGATCTACCGATTGAAATTCGTATTTAAGATTGTAATTTTTTTTTAATTATTTTATTAATAAATGTTTGCGGTTATTATTGCGTATATAAATACTTAATTTACGTTTCTGGCCAATTTGATCGGTTGAAAATTACAAACAGGTATAACTTTAGACCATGTTAATAAGTCTCAATAATGTAAAACCGTAATCATAAAATTCAAAAAGTATAGAATTTTATGATTCACATTAAAGCGAGAACAAGTTTCATTGGTTATAACAACTCTCTTATACTTGAGTGAAAAAATGAACAGGAAATGGAAAATTTCATATTTATCTCGAGTACTCGAAATCACCGTATTAATGGTTTCCACTGAAAACTGAGCTAAGACACAGCTGTCCATCATATAGAAAGCGATCGCAACGAGAAAAATTAATTGCAATTGTATACTCAGAATCATATTAAGTTCAATTGCTTCGGAACGCAATGATATGATGACGCACAACGGATAACGGTGCAGCGCCGTTATTCAACTTTTATCACTACAGCAATGATATAAAATACCAATTTTCACGGTACGCCTTGATGTTTATTTCTGTTGTTCATTCTTAAGATATCGGACGTCATTGGTGTCTCTGCCATTATTAATGTAAATATTGAACTTGCTTTATATATAAAACACCTGATTTATTGTATATATATTTATCTATATGTATAAATAAAAATCACGTTTTAATTTATATATTGATTTTTTTTATTTTGTAACGGAATTTTTTTAGGTTGATAAAATCATCTTTTAATGCAGTTTTGAAAACAAATCGTTTTCAAATAAAAAAGTACAAGTAAAAAAGTACAAGTGAAAAAGTATACAGAAATATTTTTGTTCTAAAAAAACTAATTATTTTTAAGAATCAAAAGCTGATTAAATCTATACAGAATTTTAATAACTACTGTCGATGAAACTATATCAATAGCTGCTTTGAATGAGTTGTTCTTATGCGAAAAAGAAATAATTGGACTTTATTCATTTGTATTAAAAATCTTCATAGGTTTGTTCGGATTTTTCAACATTATTATCAGAAAATGAAGGAAGGCTTGGCTTATTATTTATATACAGGGTGTTTCATTTTAATCCATCCACGCTAACCTCTGTAAAAACGAATGATATCAAAGAATGACCGGTACAATAATTAAAGGGGAGTAGAGTTACGTGAGTTGATTATTGACTTATTGACTCTCACTTATCTTCGGAATTCAAAGTAGGTTCTCAAAGACACCACCATTTTGCTGTGCGTATATATAATTTTATTCGCTGCTGAAATTCCTCTACAAATAAATAAAGAAAAAAAGATACAATTCTTACATAATTATTTTTTAAGCATTTGACTTTGAGTTGACCAAAGTCACTAAAGCAAACTTGAAATGTCATTTCAGACCTATAAATTTCCCCCCTCCAACCGATTCCATTGTCAAAATGTCAAATGTTGTCCCCATTAAAAAAAAAACACCTTCAATGATCTTGAAAATCGAGTTCAAGGTCAAGGTCGTTGGTACCATTGGGTGACCTCCGTCAGTCCCCTTAAACTTTTGTAGGGGTTTTTCTTTGTATCATTCGTTTTTACAGAGGTTACTTGCGTGGCTTGATTAAAATAAAACACCCTGTATGCACTCACACACACACACGTACACACACACATACACGCACACAAAAGATATTGAAAAATACAAAGTATATTAAATTGAAGTCATCATCAAAAGTATTTCAAATTTTCTAAAAAATTTGCAGGTATTAAGATGCAAATATTTGCAGTTTAATAGGGATGGCCGCGTAAAATATTTATTAATAATCACACTCATCTTCGACTCGTGTGGGAATATTGCACTCGAGAAATAAAAGTCCCAACCTCAACTTCCTTGGTGTATAATATATTATATATCCTATTATATTTTTCGAATATATTGACGATAAAGAAATAATTGATGCAAGAGTTTCGTAAAGCGCGTTAGTTTTATCTCACATTGTATTGAAATTCATCAGAGTATCATGTAGTTCGAGGTGGCTAAATCTTGTACAATAAGTGCACTAAATATTGAATCCGAGTTGCATTGCATATCATCGCTGGATCTCAAAATTTTAGAGAGAACGCCTACTCTTGTTTCAAAGTGAATTAATTATTGATTCATTCGATCGATCGATTCATATATCCATAATACACAATCTATATTCCCTCAACTATAATACGTTATCTACTGCAATCTCATATATGGATACGAAGGAAAGTACAAAGTCGGCTCTTATCTTTTTTCGGTTGTAAGGATTTATCGTGTACGTTCCGATGCAAACAATCGAGCGCTGATAAAATCCAATGGCCTCTCTCTAGACTTCATGCGAACGACTGCTAACTATCTTTAATTATTGTATATATGGGAAATTAGTCTAGGAATGCAGATATACGAAGTTGTGTCATCTCGCTCGGCATAGCGAAAACGGCCGATTACATTCCTGGATTGTCACTATGATTTGTCGCGAACCCCGCCAGTCGTACCCGCGACTTGATTCTGCTTTTTTCAAGGACGCTGAAATGACATAACTGTAAATGAGCGATGTACCGAGCGATTACGGGATCGTCGTTAACTGGTATTATTTTACAGAAACATATTTTTGCGTCACGACGGATATTTACTTATTTATTAATGGGTCGGCGACCCTATATAGTTACATTTTCATTCTGCGGTGAAAACAAACGCGCCGGCAAAAAATTGCATTCGTTATACGCGTGCTGCACGCTTAATTGCAAGTAATATCATATTTTTCACTTTTTATCCCTTGAAAACGGTACATTTTTCTTATATGATTTTGAAGGTTCTTAATAATTCTTTCTGCAAAAAGTTGTCATTTAGAAGGGTGGTAAACCGAACATACGGCATTGGATAGAAATATTTCATTATATTCTTTCAAGATCAACATTTTTTTTTTTTAATTATATTCATTATTTACTTTCCTTTTATTATTAATTTTTTTTAGATTCTCGATAGCATTTCTATGTAAATAATCAATAAGTACTTCTTGTTTATATTCTGTTCAAGTTTTTATCTTTGCTGATTAGCTAAAGTCTAATTTCTGAGCGTTTGTTGTTAAATTATTTAACATTATAAGCCTTAAGCAAAAATGACCAAATTATACCAAGCTGTCTACATGACATTTAGTAAATTGTATACATTTCAAGTTACACTACAAGCTATATCAAGCGAGTAACTCACACAGTGGAGAGCACTCATTAACATAAAGGATCAAATATATAACAACAATTTGTCTTCATGATAATTCTGGCTCCAAATATCACAATTACGTTTATTGATAAGTTGGTGCAAAACTTCTTAATGTACTAATCGAAATAGTAACATTGTTTTACTGAATTAGTGACTTCATTGTTTTTCGAAGAGATAAGTCAAAAACTGCATTGAAGTATAAAACAACAAAATTATAGAGATCTTGAATAAATCTGTCGCTGCATTTCAACGGGACATACTCTTTATATGTGCGTGAGCGTGCGTGTGTACATGTATATTCATATACTTAACGATTCCAGAAAAGCTCACTGCAATTCCATTAGGGATTCTCTAAGAATAATAAAAAAGACTTGCAAACCCGAATCGTATAAAGTATATACTCGTCCGATTAATTCCCTGAAAGGTAAATCTCGGTCGTTCACGCGAGTGCCGATTGATGCGTTTAAATCGAATGCATTATACTGAAAGTCTTCATCTCTAATCGACCTGAAATCAGTATACAGGTTTGGTATCTCCATTTTCGGTAATCGACCTCGTGAGCGAATTATCGTCCGCATTTGCATTTCCTCGATCATAAGCCAACCAATCTCAAGGATTTCTACATTCTAGTTGCTGATAAAACAAAGATATTGGCGTGCATATATAGTCTTATCTGCCTTCGAGTTGGGATTGTGTAAGATGGGGATTTTTAAAGAACAGCCTATGTTAGGGTTAGATTTGCAAGCTGATGAGAGGAAAGCTTTCTGATAAGTGGAATGATTTTTTTTATATACAAGAGATCATTTTATTCGAATTAGTAAAAAGTGTACGTTTTCAAGATTTTCAAGAAATTTTTGATTTCTCATATATAATTGCATTTACGTTTCTCGAGTTATTTTTATTTATTTTGCAATTATATAGCTATTATTTTTTATCATGAATCAATATGAATGCAAGCTCATTGAATCAATCATGTAATTATGGTTAAAGTCCAATATTTAACAACTTTTAGTAAGCGCGCTTTAAACAATCAATAGACAATAAAATTCTCGTTTCTATTTTTAAACGTAATAAAATATATAAGCGAGACAAATAATGGCAAATATTGCAAACATGTTCCAGAAGATTTACGATTCATTCGTATGGTAAATATTTACGTGAAAGTTCACGATTAAGTAATGCCAACATTTCATTACCCGCGATAATTATACGTGACCGCTATTGAAAATAACGAAAAACATCTCGTCAAGATGAAAACGTGTCCGTAACCATAAAACTATCTTATTTATGCTTCGAATATCAGCTCGACATTTTTTCAAGTTGAAATCATGAATATGATTCTAATATGGCGTACGTTGCAATTTATATGTTGCTCATATTTTTTATACCGCTTTGAAGTATTATTTTCGATCTCGAAAAAGCATGTCATACTGTACAGGACATTAATATCGATGATAAAACTAAAATATTGGCATTACCGGTCTTATCTGTTTAAGTACACACGTCGTTATTTACCTACAAAAATCGATAGAATGCAAAAAGGAAAGGAGAAAAATCTAAACTTCATATAAGGCATAAGAATTTTTAAAAAGTGATAATGATTCTTATTGTTGTTAATAATTTCATTACATCAAGCATCAATTGTATTACCAAATCTATTACGTGATCCTAAGTAAATACATTTTTAATTTCAATGATCTTGTATAATCTTTTACGATTTTTTAAAGTTATTAAAAAACATTATTCCTTCTAATATGCATCAATGAATGGCATTATCGAAAGACACCTGGAATGTCCCCGGAACTATTTCTATAAATTTATCGGTGTTAAATTGAGCCATTGTTTTAACAGAGTGAATTTTCATTCTTTAAAAGTGCAATTTCACTCTATCCAAAATAGAGGAAAATTTCACTCTAAAAATTGCGAAATATTACTCCAAAAAGTATGAAATATAAAACTCTTCAAAACTGAAAATTCATTACTTTAAATTGTGGCTCAATTTTTATTTACTATTTAAAACTGAAATTTCAACATTTCAAATCATGGAATTTAGAGAGCGCAGTATTTTTGTTCGTTTGTTGTTGTTGTAGAATTGAAATTTAGTTTCAACATTCGAAAGCAGATTCGTGTGTTTTGTTTTTTTTTTTAATTCTATAATCTCTCTACATTGTATAAAATGCTACATTGTCTATGAAAGAGAAAACTCATCTTGAAACGCTCGCCATTTCTGCATGCAAGATAAAACTGAGATATCGCTGTATCCGATGTTATCGCCTATTGCACATGTACATGCGACAATTTGCTTATAATCGGATATATTAAACATTTATCAGGTATTCTAAATTACGATAAAAAAGATTTTTTATCGACTTTTGAATTTACTATTTGACAATTTGAGTAATAATAAGTTCAGATGATAAAAGTTTAATAAATGTATTGATTCAGTCCAATCAATTCATTGCATATTATTCATCAGATGAAATGAAATGTAAATATCAAATGTCACAAGATAAGAAGTAGAAGCAAAACAAAATATTAACATAAAATAACTAAATTGGCTGTTATACCTACAAAGCAATAAACAATATTTCAATTAAATAAAAAACATAATAAAAATTAATAATAGTATAATTAACGAAAATAAATGAAGACGCGACAAGCTGACAACATTTACTAAGAAATAGACAACATTATTAAAAGTGAAAAAAAAA
>JAPYZR010004337.1:0-13449 GCA_030522945.1 Trichopria nigra | reverse complement strand
ATATTATTGAAAACTATAGAATTCGTATCGTTATTTCCTGATTGGTATGAAACACGATTCAATCTTATTATAAACGATTAATGTTCTATCTGCCTTCATATTTAGGTACGATAGGTTTGATAAGAAACGATAGAATTTCTCACAATTCATAATCGTTTATAATCGTTTTCTTTCGTTTACGATTACCAGGGATTTCTTTATCAAGAAGTGTAAAAATGCGGTAAATATAAGGTTTGAAAAATCAACATTGCCCGAGATTTACAATACCTCGATCAAAGATAATTAATTTCAACGTTGCTTTCGTTCTGGCTTATATTCAACTAGTACGAACCTTCGCATATAGATGGAAGGAGTACTTAAACGTCTCCTATGAAAAAAGTAGAGTAGTCAACAGCTATATGAGCTGTGCTGCGACCGCTCATTTAGATAGATTTTTAATTATTACATTTGATATATTTTATTTTTTTTATGGTTCTTTGAACCTTGATGTACAGTGACCGTTTTTTACTTATTTTTGAAATTGAATATTATAATCGGTCAAGAAATTTTCATTTTACAATAGATCCAATGTCACAAACTATTAAACGAAATTATGTACTTTATTTTTTGTTTTATTGTTGGATAAATGTACTTTAATTTAACTATTATTAATGAAGCGATTGTTGTTTACAAAAAAACGATGACGCCTTACTTATGATTTTTATTTTTATTTTACTTAGAATTGAACTTGAAAAAAGATAATTAAACATTATTTTACTGACCAATTTTTTATTATTTCACTATCTCACCGCAAAGATAGCAATTTTAAGTATCCTATTTTTCAATTTTTTTTTTTTTTTTCTCTAATAATTACCGCTGTCAGATATTTCATTTCGAAAAATATGTTCGGTTATATTATCGATATAAATGATCATCATTTTATTATTAATTTTTTCTAAATAATTTTTGCTGATTTAATTTTTTTTGTGAACAGTAATCCTTTCTGCCCTCAACAATACAATTCCTAATAATATTTAAAATTTAAAATATTTAAAATATTTAAAGTATAGTCAATGATAATAATAAAAAAAAAAAATAAATAAAAAAAGATTGCAGTCAGCGCTACGCGAACGCAAAATGTTGCTAACGCCGGTCGAGACCATAAACCACTGAGCCACGAGCCACTTTAAGTAACGCCAGTTTAAGTAAAAAATGTCGCAAATGTTCTTCGGCCGATGGGCATTTATTTCATCCGTTTTGTGCTATGACTATACTTCTTCGTCTGCCGCTTTTGTGCCGCCGCCGTGGTTCGAAGCGAACAATGGCAGCAGCCTGCACAAACCGATCTGAGAGCTCTGCGTTGAAGGAGAAATACGCGAAAATAGGTACTGTGGTGGGGGGCTACACGTACAACTGTCGACGCTATGCGGATTAGTTCGTCGCCAGTTTTCCGGCTTCATCAAAGTGACCACAAAGTTGGATCAGTACCAGCCCCGTGTAAGAGACCCAACCTTCCGCCGACTAAATAGCCACTGGCGCGCGTAATTGAGTGCTCGCCGGGTGACGATGGAATTGTACGCGTCGTTGTTGTTCGCAACTCCACGTCTACGCTCCGTCGACCGATCACGGAGCTAGTTGTATTTTGCACGCTACTCGTGGCAACGGGGGATGTATTTATTTTCCATTCATATAACAACAACAACAACAACAACAACGACAATGAAAACGACGACGACAACGACAAGGACAATGACACTGACAACGACAACGGCAACGGCGATGGCAACGGCGACGACGACGACGACGACGACGACGACGACAACAACAACGACAATGTTCAGAAACGCTAAACTCCCAAAATACAATATCTCAAAACGCAGTATCTCAAACGCAGTATCTCAAACGCAATATCTCAAAACTCAATATCTCAAAAACGCAATGTGGTGACGCCATTGTAAAACATAGCGCTTCTTTAGAGCAGTCCCCCATATAATTGTCGTCACGACCCTCGGATAAAGCCTCCCGACAAGACAAAGTCTGCAATTAATTTCTCAATTACACCAAACCCCACGCTAACCGATAAAGCATCGAAAATCTTAGCTCTTTTTAGAACATTCCCCCTTGAACGATGCCCTTATCGATACAGCGGCCCGAACTTCCACCCTGAAATATTAGCGCTTCTTAAGAGCACCCCGTCGATGGAAGACCGAGATTTCGCGAACCGTGGAGCTGTGAAAAATCCTTTGCGCGGACGAGTTGCCCCTTATTATAGCCCCACGGTAACCCCCTAAGTTGAGTGTGCCCTGAGCTGCGGCAGTAACGTGTTTGCATCAGACTCTCGTACCTCATTTTCGCATAGCCGGTATATTGCCTAGGAGCACTGTGCTTGGTGCGTGTATGCGAATCGGCATCACGCTCCTGGGAACTCTCTTCCTTGCGCCGTGTCACTTCTCCTTCGGCAGTACCAGTGTAGGGGAAGGCATACTGTGAATCGTCAGCGTATTGTTGTTTTTCGCACGTTATAGCGGCTCTCTTCAATTTTCACGATTTTACGTAAAGACAACTGAATTTTCGGTTCGCGTGAACCGTGATGTGTTTATGTTACCAAATGGCCGTTGATACATTGTGCCGTGTTTTGGACTAACATTGCAGAACTGCTCCGAATTTCTTTGATTGCATTATAGTGACTGTTAGGAGTGCCCTGTCCCTTGTCATTCGTATCAGTGCTTGTGACACGGTTTGCATTTATTTTTGCGTTTTTTTTTCTCTTGCTTTGAGAGTGTACGTAACGGGCGAAAGATTTGACATTTATCGACAATTCAATTCGGTACTATGTCGCAAGAAAGTGAGTCCAACGTACCAACGATAACGCGTACGCGTTCTAAGGGACGTATCCCTACACCATTAATAAAACAACGGACGTATTTCGATTCATTGTCGCGCATGTTACAGAATGCTCGTAAAATCCACTCGGGTACATTAAATAACGACGTTTTACGTACACGTCATCAGCGCGCCGTAGCCTTATGGGATAAAATAGAGCAGACGCATTGTGACCTTTCAGTGATTATGGATGCTAGTGAACGAGAGCAGGAATCTTATTTTGTCGACGATGAGTTTGGAAGCTATCAGGATTTGTGTATGGAGTTGCTGGACCGATTATTCAATTTGACCAATGAGACGGTTCGGATTGATACCAGCTTGGATCTTGAGATGGAAGATACATCAAAATAGGCCCCATATGACAACTGCAGTGCAACTGCCGGATATCACGCTTCCAATTTTTTCGGGAGACATCACTGCTTGGGAGCCCTTCAAGGATTTGTTCCAGTTGCTCATCGTGGACGACGTTCATTTAAGTAATACTCAAAAACTACATTATTTGAAGACGTATTTGACACATCTGTGAGGCACTCAATGTAATACGGGAATTTTCGATAGAAGGACGCAATTTCGAAGGATTTGCTTGGGATTTGGTAAAAAATACTTACTCTAATAATCGGTTGCTAATATTTTCATTGACATCGCAACTTCTCAGCCTACATCTGATAACTCACGCTAAGCCACAATTTCTTAGAGCGCTCTTGGATAAAACTCGAGCGCTTTTAGCCTTGTTAAGCGCATTTAATGAACCGGTAGAGCACTGAAGTACGCTGGTAGTTGTGATGACTGTACTAAAGTTAGATAGCGGTACTCCTGGCATCTGGGAGGATTATTCGGTTGCTCAAGAGCAAGTGCCTAAATTTGTCGATTTAGAGACTTTTATTTTGCAACGCATCCAAGCGTTAACTTTAACCGATTTTAAGCCTCCTATGTTTAATACTAACCGCAAGGTGTCGACGAAGTTGGGCACGTCTAAGTCTTCACGTTATAGCACTCATTTAGGTGATGCGCCGATTTCATTATGTCTTGTGTGCAAGCAACCGCATGAAATACGCGATTGTGCAACTTTTAAGCAGACTAAAATTGATTAGAGAACATCGGTGTTGTTATAATTGCTTGAAAGGTCATTACTATCCTACTTGTTTTAAGATAAAAAATGCGTGATCGTCATGTCGTAAGAAGCATCACGAGTTACTTCACGAGGTCCTTGTAATTTCGACTGAAAGTTCTGCCCTGAGTTTCGAATCCGCTTCCACCTTGAAAACTCCTAGGTCCTCTTGCACCATCAGCGACTCTTCCTACTGTACTTTTAGCAACTGCTTGCGTAAAGGTTGCTACTGCAGAAGGTCGCTACATTTTAGTGTGTGCTCTTATTGACCCAGGTTCTGAAAAATCATTTTTTACCGAATATATTGTTCAAACTTTGTCGGCTACTCGTCAACGTTTTTCGGCGTGCATCACCGGTATCAGCGATCAAGTAATGAGTAGGGTGCGACAATCGACACGACTCGAGATAATTTCGCGATACTCAGGTGCTTCGATTTATGTGGACGCCCTAATTTTATCGAATGTCACTGCATATGCATCGCAAATAAAATTGAATGAATTCTTCTGGTCGCATCTCGACAATCTCGAAATGGCCGATTGCTCTTTCGGGAGTGACCTTCCGATTAACTTAATTTTAGGAGCTGACGAGTACGGTGGTATCATGTGTGACGGCGTGCGGAAGGTGGAGAATGCTGCTATTGCCCAAAAAACTATATTAGGCTGGATTTCAACGGGTAGTTTGCACTTCAAAATGCCCTCGACATATGTCACTTCCCCGCATGTCACCTTCTTGGGAAGTTCCAAGAGCTGTACGGTGGATTCCGAAACGAGTGAGACTTCGGATACTTGGTCTAACAGAGTTCGAACATACGTGCTGTTACCGCAAGGACTAATTACCCGCTCCTGAGCTGTTGCTAAAATTATTATTCACGAAGACCATAGAAAACCAGCTGCGTGTAGACTTACAACGGAAGGTACAGGACTCGAGCTGAGAACCGCTGGGACCCTGCCGCGGAGCCTGAAAATTTCCCCGAGTAGCGTGATGAAGACGAATGTGTTTATTTTGACAGATAGAACAACGTGCTGCGGAATTTCACGCAAAGACCTTATGCGATCCGGCGACAGTTGAAGCAAACCTGTAGACGGTTCACTATAGAAAGTCGCTCTTGTGGTTCTTTAGTCTTCAGCTGATAGCACCCAGCAAGAATGTGTGCATCCTTGCAAAATGTGCATACGGGACTCCCAGACGATCGAGAAATACTCGCATGAAAAATCTTTGCAGGTTTCATCTCTGCCCTGTGCTCAACATCCGTCATGCTAAGAACTTGAGCTCTGTGCTCTAAGAATTTGTCCAAATCAGACAATGCCCAGGAGTGTGTCACGTCGACACTTTGGCCGTGAACTCGATCCTCCACAATCCAATACGATTTAAGCTGTTCGAAAAACACAGGTATATACGACGCATTTTCAGTCACCAAGCATCTGACTCGCTATCGTTATTAATAGGCGACAAATTCATCCGTCCGCAACATCTTTCTCTGGGATCGCCAGACACAAATCGCTATTGTCGAAATCTCGCCGTCGACTTAAAAAACACCCGGTATCGCGACTCGCCCGCATGTTCCGCGATCAAAAGCAAGATACAGAGTGACTCTCACTGCCACCGCCGCCGCAGCCAGGGGCCTTACACCCCCCTTCTCGCTCTGTTTGTCCGATCTCCATCGTCGCCTGACTCGGCCGCCGTCAATGTCGCTCCGCTCCAACGTCCCAGTCAAAAATCGCGCAAACAATAAGTAATGAAAGTAAATCAGTTCATGTAATATTCATCCTACGAAAAGAATCGTGCCCTGATTTCTTACTAAATGAAAAATTAATACTGCAAAGTGACGAGGTAAAATATCAGGGTATAAACTTATAGATCATCGGACGTGACGGTAGGCACCCATATGGATAAATAGAAAACAACTCGATCTTAAGTTAAGCAGAACATACTGGCTTCTGGGAAGGAACACGAAACTTTCGCTAGAAAATAAGGTACTAATCTACAAATGTATTCTAAAACCAGTTTGGACCTGTGGTATTTTGTTTGGACCAACTGTGGAGTACAGCTTTCAATTCCAACATAGAAATATTAGAGACATTCCAGAATAAAGCATTACGCAGAATCGTAAATGCCCAATGGTTCGCACTGAACGAACTAATCAGAAAGAATCTAAACATACCTCTGTTAAAGAAGAAACAAAAATATTCTATGAAAGATATAAGAAGAGGCTGAGAACTCACGTAAACCAATTAGTACTTCAACTGCTAAGCAAAAATAAAATAATTTTTCGATATTAAATAGATATAAATATAATTTACATTCTTGTTAAAACATAGTTATTAAGTATTTGCTAATGTAGTCCACGAAATCAAATAAATGTCAGATTAAAGGTACTGTTTAAAGAAAGACTACCTGTATGTTATTCTTTATTCAATGTAATTTAAAAATTGTACCTACTGTATAATGTAGACAGGTTGTATTAATACTAATGGAGTTTAAAAAAATTGTATTTTTGTATGATGTAACGCATTATTTTAAATAAACGAAAATGTTATAAATGATAGGGTAGTTATCCGGCATAAGGGTTGGCCTTTATTATTTGGTTGTATGCGTATTTGTGAGACCTAAAACACTCCAGTTTCATGTTTATGCAGCGAAGGTGCTAGCATGACGTGTGCTGGGACATCTACGGATATTCGCTGTTTTTAAAATATCCAAGGAAACTAGAAATAATTCATTGGAATCGGATTGTAGTCGAGACAAGTGAGGCAGACGCCTCGGAAAAGGACGGTTCAGGATCTAGGGTTCCGAATGAGTCCGTGAGCAAAATCACAAAATGCACTTGAATATATTTTATTATCACAAAGTGTGGTTACAATACCGCAACTAACGAACGGTTTATCGTCGATGACAATCGAACGCGTTACATCGCCGGGTACAGATTTCGCGGCGCCACGTCTAATCACAGTCATCACGCACGGGGATAGGGGAATGGAACGAACGTGCCGAAACGAGCAACCGTTTTCGCGATCCACGCTGCCTCGTTCCATCGACGTCTTTTCGATTCGCATGAAAATCATGGAAATAAGGGCGAACCCCACACGGCCGGACCTGTCCCCACGCATAACGCAACATCCCCCCGCCTTGCAACTCTACAGGGCTCGCAACAAACAAGAAGGATCATTTGTAGAATGGGGTAGACAATCTGTGAGGGCCGGCAATCGTACAGTTATCATCACTGGTCTCGTGAATTCGCTGTTAGCCGTGCGAACAGGGACTACACGCAAGAGTTTGTCCTTGCCGCGAATACATTTTATTACTCGAGCGAGGGGCCACTTTGTCGGTGGCGAATTCGGCTTTTGTAGTAGTACCAGCTGACCGATGCTGACACGATTCCATTTCGCACAGGGTTACAACGAGCGCAGGTAGGCGCCCGACCAGATGTTCCAGAATCTTTCTAACAGTTGACGATACAACTGCCAACGCGTTAGACGGTTCGTCGAAAGGTCGTTATGCGACGGGCCTGGCACCGCTGATAATGACGAGCCGATAAGAAAATGTCCGGGACAGGACTCAATCTCGCACAATATCGTCTCAACTCCTTGCATGTGGGAGTATGGTTGCTAAGTACTCGTTTGAGGTAGTACTTGCCGCTCTTCACGACGGCCTTCCTAAGCCTCCGAAGTGGGGTGCTGCCGGATGCAGAAAATGCCACGTAACTTTATCTTTGGCCAGTACCCTGGTAAAAATCGGACAGTACGCAGGATGGACGTAGCGGCTAAATCCCTCTTGTGTTAACCATGCGAGAATAGAACTAAGCGCATCTGTTGATTGTTATATATCTTGACTTGTTGTTATATATCTCTTTATATGTATATGTGTATGTGTCATAATTTTCATAGTTTAGTGTTAATAAAACTTAATAAAAGTTAATAAAACTGATTATTATGAAGTACAAAGATACTTGCGATCACTCGAAGGTCTTCTTGATATATATTGTGACCGCAATTCTCCCGTTTCTAGGCGGGAGGTTGAACTGAAAGAATGGGAGGGTGGGAAAACAAACTTTAACTCCACCATTAACAATAATCATTCGTAATTTTATCTGAAAATGGGTCCACAATGAAGATCCACGCGAAGAGGAAAATTCTTGAGAAAAATGACCGGTATGTCGGCAAATACGAAACTACTTCTCTCAATGGATGAGAAAAACCGAAACGCTCGAATTTACAAAAGAAGAAAAAGGGGGACGCGCTGGGGGTGGGGGCAAGTGCGCACTTACAGTTCTCGTCGGAGATCTCCGCTGGCAAATATGTCGCAAATATTCCGCCAATGCGGCACGCCAAACTCGATTTCACTGAAGTCCAATGCCAAACATTCTCTCGACTGGAAATCCTACGTGATCTCGAAACTGCTCCGCGAGGAATTGGGACGAGGCTCGTCCTTCCTTTATCCAACCAACTTCTCATGGGCTTCTCTTCTCTCGCTCTCTAATTGTGGCAACACCAAAATCCACGAACTCCGTCGATGCATTTCGCTATCTCGCGTAAGTGCGCGCAGTCCGAATGCCAAAAATCGAGTCTCTCGACATGACGCTGGCCGGGTCCTTTACGTCTCCGCTCGGCAGTATAGGCTGGCTCGAGTGGGGGACGGTGGGACAATCAGAAGCCTTGGAGGTCGCTACCTCGGAGTATACGCCGGCTAGCGCATAGCCCGTGTAGCCCGGCTGGAGCACGGGTAGACTATACTAAGCGCTATAGTCTCAGCCCCGCAGGAACATGGCAGGGTCCGATACTCAACTTTTCGTTGCAAGCCTCAGGCTTGACTGAAGCTACGTCTGGAACAACGTGCGACGGTCACATATTTCTGTACTACTGAAGGTCCAATAATGACCAACCATAAGTCAAAATTCACGGCACAACACCACCATAGTCGGAACTACAGAGCAGTCTTTTTCAACGTTAACTGTCAGTTTCTTGGGGTGACGCCCACATACTCTTGCGAACTACACTGTCCTCACAAAACTTATAGGCTAAAGGGACGCAATGGGACTTAGCACGCAGGCCGGAAATAGAATGATTCACCCTCGCAAAACGTATGGTACGCAGACCATGTGCTGAGTAGTATACCCACGCAAAACTTATATACTTAAAAAATAGAAAAAAAAGATCTACGACACATAGGCCGTGTTACTGGGTAACGTACTGGGTAACATACCCATGTCGAACATGAAGCAGTATCTACGACCCGCGAACAGACAATGTCATTAAAGCGGAGGAAAATTCCGATTCCTTTATCCTTTATGTTTTAATTAGTGTTTCAACACAACTCACTACTGAACTGAAATGTAGGAGTTTAGCAAAAGACGATTTGATCTTGAATGATTTATACAGGTCATTTTGCTTCTCACTACATACTACATCGTAAAATTCTCCGCTTTTTCAATATCCGGAATAAAAAATTAGGATTTTCGTTTAAAAACTTCGATTCGATCTTGAAATAACCTTCAAATTTGACCCCAAGAGCAAAGGCAAGGTCACCATTTATTGACCCCATTTAAATCCTGCAACTATTGTGCGAAGCATTTTTTCAATAAATGCGTATTTTCTGAGATAATCCGATGGGCGTTTTGAAATGGGGCACCCGTATATTAAAGGGACCGTAGTGTTTTATAGATGGGGATTGTTTGTAACTGGCTATCACTTGTTCTTACCTAACAATGTAGCCATGCAAGTAATTTTGGGTCTCTCCGGTACATTAAATAAAACAACAAATTAGTAATAATGTAGGATTTGCTAAAGTAAAGGGTTTCGTTACAAAAAATCGCTTTGGTCTTGGAATAACCTTGAAAGTTGACCTAAAGGTCAAAACGGTCAAGGTCATTGGCACTAACGCCTACTTAAATACTTGTTCGATCATAAAAATGGACCTTCTGAAACTTAATTTATCGCATTATAAACTATCATTTCGGACGTAAGATATCCCGCTCTTTATTCCAAATCCACAATAAATATAGGGTTCCCATTTAAAAAAACTACGTTGACCTTGGAACGATAGACCCTTTACCAGACCATCTTGAATGACCGATCCGAAGATAAGCACCGATGATCATATCGACTAACGTCGAGTAGCATGGGGTTTTCATCAGCCAAATTGATGCGACCAGTCCGAGGAAACTCCTCTGGACTTGGGTACTTACGAAATGAGGGTCTTCATCAAAAGCGCTCGCGTAACGATTGATCACATTTACAACCCGTTCAGACAACAAAGTCGTGGTTGACCCGGGGTCGACGAGAGCACGGAGTTTTAGTGTTTGACGAGTGTTCCAAAATTTTATTTTTTTATTTTATTTCTTAAGTTTACAATCTGTCTTTACAACACTCAGTAAAACTTTTTTAAATAGAGTACATTAAGATTGCAACGAAAAGTTGCGTATCCGGCCCTACCGTCATTTCGTACGGGTGCCACTAAGCACCGTGCCATTCCTGAGGAACGAAAACTATAGCGTTTAGTATAGTTTTCCCGTGCCCCTGCCGGGCTACATGGGACTACATGCCAGCTTGTAGACTCGAGGTCTTAGCTACCTCCAAGGCCTCTGACTGGCCCACCATTCCCCGCTGACGGCAGCGAAAACCGCCGAGTGGGGTCGGCAAGGACGCGAGAAGCGTAGCGTCACTCTATTCGCGATTGTTTTTATCATCGGTATATATACTGCAGTGTGCTGAGGAAATAGGCGAAACCATCCACAGGAGGCATCCGAGGACCATTTCCTTGGTGCAAAAAGGACAGTGTGGCGGTCGTGAGGTGTGTCATCCCTATCTCGTTGAGAGAACAGTGCGAGCGGAATACTCCGGAGACTTTTGTAAGTGTGGATGAACATTTTCTTCCCCCCACCCCCTTACAATTCGAGTAGCATTCTATTCTGTTATCTGCGATTGCGTTGCGTATTTAAATTTTTGTCCTTTCCGGTCATTTTTTAAGAGTTAAGATTTGTTCTCTTTGCGCGGATTATTTTTGTACCTTTGCGACCCACTTTGCGGAAATACATGTTTTGAGTTTTTTCTATAACATTGATTTTCTTTTCCCCATCCTTCATTTGTGTTCAGTATCGTACAACCCTCCCGCCTAGAAACGGGAGAATTGCGGATTACAAGATATATAATATACTTAAATAACGTGCGAGTAATTCTCCCATCGGAGAACATTCATGAGACTTGGCAAATATAAATACATTATAACTTAAATTACACAATATAATTTGCATTGCACAGATGAGTTTTAATGAACTAGTTTAAACAACTTTAATCTTGATTTGCGTAACGATCTTCTGGTGAGTATAGCTACCAATCTATTTGGATGGGGCTTGAGCCTCTCTTTATATTTTGCACGGTGTGTTGTGATTTCTTCCATTACAATTTTGATCCACAGGTCATTCCTGATAATTTCGTTAGGAACGAACCTAGGTGCATTAGTAATCATTCTTAAACATTTTGATTGGAATCTTTCCAGTATGTCTATGTTAGACTTTGATGCACTGCCCAAAGTTGAATCCCATAGATACATATAGGTTTTAAATACATTTATATATCATTACTTTATTATTCATTGATAGATAGGATTTTCTGCCTAAAAGCGATTACATCTTCCTATTTAATACGTTCATATTGTGGAATTGGTCTGTCGTTAAGAATGATTGTAGGACATGTCCGTTGTCGGAGAGTAAACGGCACCTGAGATGCCTTTTTCATTGATATTAGTTCTCCACAATTTGAACCATTTCTCCATATTGCAGATATAATTTTGTAAGTATTGGGACGCTAAAATTGAACTCGATTTGACAGATAGTATGGCTGTGTCATCTGTGTACGTTGAAGTTCTGATATTGTGCATTATTGGTAAGTGAGCGGTATGTAGTAGGTAGAGAGTAGGGCCAAGTATACTACCTTGTCACTTGTTGCGTCAATATTATGGTAATCCGGGATTTCCATCAGTTTTTTTTGTATTCTGAAATATATTTCCTTAAGGTTTCGTGATTACTTTAAGAAATGTTTTTCTCTCCACCTGGGATTATATGGTTTCCTTCTTTCACGTTACATTCGATATCTCCGTTCGCATCATTGTCCTTCATCTTGATGTCTGTCTTTTTACCGCATTTGCATTAGAGAATCCTTTCTTCTGTTATTCCAGAGTAAAATAATAACTCTGAACATAAACATAATTAACTGTGGCCTATTTGGGTCAAGGCACTGAAACCATTTACCGGGATTTTGGCCTACAGTCGAGAATCAGGGATAAGCCGAATTAGGAAATGCAAAATTGTTGTGTTATAAGTCATTCTCAGAGTTTCAATTGTTTTGTCCAGTAAAGCCTATGAAAACTTTCATCATAGAATGACTAAGGAAAGGTTATAGGGGACGTAAATAGTAGGGCAATCGTAGATCCATTGCATTTTCGATTAATATGTAAGCATTATAGGAGCATTCATAATCCGGCACTAATATTTCCGAATTTAATAAATTTGTCCCAATATACACTCCATGTATTTTCAGATATTATGTGTAATAAATTTGCATCTGAAAGATGCTTTAATGAGATTCCCGTTCCAATCATGCCTTGACCAGTTATTCCTCGAGCGGCTGAGTTCTCCGTAGCCTCCGAACCCTCTTTCCCGTCCGAATACGGTCACCGTATTCTCCGCTGCACCGATGCGGTTCGCCCTCGATCCTCCGTTAATTGTAACCGCGTCCGTAGGTTAAGTCAATAAGCTGCGGTCACCGCAGCTTTCACCCCAGTTGATACGCGAGTGACTTACTGTACATTATACGCTGCGACTAATAAAGAGATTATATAGACATACATAAGTGTTATTCTTTCCAGGAGGAAACTCCGTTACATGGCGCCCGAACAGGGACTTCGTAATTAATATTCATAATCTACGCGAGTCCTGCCGAAACAGTGCTGAGATAGGGTATGCCTGATGGTACAGGGTGGATTAATAATTTTAATGGATTAATAAGGGTGGAATAATAATTAATAATTAATCATTTTGATTAAGCTTTTTCAATTTCTACTTTTCTCTTTCTCTCTCCTTCATTTTCCACTCCATCTCTCTTTTTCATCTCCTTCAGTTCTTCCTCCACTTTATCCAACCTCATTATTACCTGCTTTACCATATTTTTCATCTCGCGCCACTTTGCTTCTTCGCTCGCCATCTTTCACGTGTATACTACCGAGGATCCGTTTTCCTTCTTGTGCCTCGCCTCGCTTTCCTTCGTTCATCGTGTTGTTGCTCTCCTTTGTTTCCCTCGTGTTTACCTATATTTCTTAGAAACGCTGGTCTCCTTTACTTTCCTTGTCTGCTTCTCTCCCACCGCCGCCGCTGTCTCTCCTTGTCTCTTTCCGTCTCGCCTCTTCACCTCTCCTTCACCGCCGCCTTCCTTGTCTACCTCTCGCTTCTTCTCTCTCCTATATATTTTAAATTCGCTGTCCGCTGCGCG
>JAPYZR010004336.1:0-17389 GCA_030522945.1 Trichopria nigra | reverse complement strand
TTGAAAATCGAGTTTAAGGTCAAGATTGTTGGTACCATTGGATGGCCCCCTCTATCCCCTTCAACTTTTATAGAGGTCATTTTTTGATATCATTCATTTTTACAGAGGTATCTGCGTGGTCGGATTAAAATGAAACACCCTGTATATATTATTTCAAATATGAATAAAATTTAAAAAATTTTGTTTAAGAATTTAGAACCGTTTACAATCACCCAATTATAATATCATATTTCATCTATACTAAAAAGTAATAATTAGTTAAGTAAATATATATATTCACGAACGTTTCAATTGCCATTTTATAATTTTTTAATGCAAAATTCTTTATTATTCTTCAATTTTAGTTCTTCCTCTCTTATTCATTTTATTCCAAATGATTTTTTTTTTTTAATATTCTCTTCAGATATTATTTCAGAAATTATTTTTTAAATTTGTAGAAAAAATTAAATTATGACAAAATGTTAAGAGACGTGTGAAGTTGCTACTCATATATATACGTACACTGAAAAAATTTGTTATTTTCAAGTAAATATTTACTTGCTACAATTCAAATAAATATTAAATTTTTTTTCAGTGTACATTTATTAGGTTAGTTAGTAATTTACTATGCATTGCGTATAATAAATTACCACAGTAACACAATTACATTAAAATGAAATGCCATCCATATAAATGCAATAGATAATTTATTATAAAAAATCACACTTTTTATATAAAGCCTCCTCTGCATATTGAATTTTGTGGAATCCGTTCACGCAAGTATTTATATAAAACATCGTAAGTATCATATTTTCAACTGTAGAAGAACGTTACATTGTAATAATAACTAAAGCCTACCCTCTATATACTAAAAATCAGTGATTTTAAAAATTCGTTATGACTTAGTCGGGTATAAAAATCGTATCAGCAAATTTCACACCAATTCGAACACGTTTGCAGCACATGGACGCCTGAACGACCTTAATCCGGACCTTGGGATCTCATCATGTTTTCATACATGTTTTGATAAGCGTCTTTGTTCCAACAATTATAGTGGGAATCAATCCAATGAAAGTAATTTCCTTTAATTTGTGATGTGATAATGTCAGAAGCCAATTATTGCCAATTAATCTACTGCTCTCTACATTTACAATAAAGATATCGATTCATAAATAAGTAAAAAAAAACAAATCATGAATATACATGTCTTAAAATATAAGTCTTAAAGTTATTACTGCAATAATGAGTATATTAATAATAAATAAGAAAATAAAACTAAAATTGTAACGAAAGTTATAGTATATTAATAGGAGAGGATATATGGAGGGATTTTATTTTTTCAGTACCTATATTTTGAGAACATTCTTTTTCCAAATCGGCATTTCTAAACTTTGCGGTCACAAAGTCACAAAAATGGATATATATATATATATAATATATTATGAAGATACGTTCTCTCTAAATAAAAATCACTGGAAATTCCGCTGAAAATTCCCGTGAAAAAATTATAGCTGATTTTACAGCTAATTTCACTGATATACAATCAGTTAAATATGTGGTTCCCTGATGCAAATAGTGAAAGTAATTAATCAATGATTTAAGCAGCTGATGCAGAACTTTTAAATCATGTAAAAGTTTATATTGTTTAAAAATAAAGTGACGATGAAACTGTTTTGTATGCTGAGGAAGATTGAGATTATTTCAGTGAAATTTAAATTTAACTTATGAATCAGTAACAGAAGTAGTTTACAGATTCAATCAGCGACTATTCGCTGATTCTCAGTGGCACACTTATCACTAGTGAAATCAGCGACTATTCGCTGACAATCAGCCGTTTTTCAGTGATTCATATTTAGAGAGTTTACATTAGTCTATATTTCTTTACGCTAGTTTACTCTCTAGATACTCTTTTTTGTTTCGGATAAGAAAAGGCTAAACCATGACACCCTACTACACCTATGAAATAAAAACAGGCTATCCAATCGCATGAAATCTCTCGCACTTTTATTTCAGCGCAATATTATACAAATATACAGAAATATGAGAAGTGATAGAAGTCGCAGAGACAATAATGAAGTAATATGTTTAAATAAAAGAGACAAATAAATATGCAAAGTTGTATTGTCAGACTTGCTCCAAGAAAACTTAAAAGTCCAATGCCCGTATTGCCGAGAAGTTCCGAGGTTCCATTACATATTAGGCGAAAGTATTAACGCACCTTTAGGAGACGGCTACATTTGCGAAATACATTAGATCGTATTCATATTACGGAGCTGTTGTATATTACGTCAGGGCCGTACGTATGAGTGTCGTACTTGCCTTAGGGTGCGCGTAAGGCAATAATTCTTCGCTCTGGGGCTATTTCGCATCCCATGCAAGATGTCGCGCTCGCAAGTGCATTCTCTGCGATTGGACAAGACAGAATAAAGACGATACGACCCGGGAATAAATCGTGCCGCTATCTCCGTACGTTAACGCCGCAGACGTCGGCCCAATTTCCAAACCTTTTTATGTGCACGGCTATGAAAAAGTACACGATGGCCTGAATTGCCAGCATTATCGAACAGAGCCGCTGGGTGTATCACAGATTTCTGTTGTTTGCGCTTTTTCTTTATTCAAACCCTTCTTCTTCTTGAGCTTTTATCAACATTCTGATAGTTGTGAAGAAAAATATTGTGATTCTTTGATTATTCATCGATTCGTGCATTTTACAAAAAATGTCAAGTGATTTAGTATCAAAATGTGTAACTCATTCTTGCATTATTTGATCCGAATATGTGTGATCAAATTACCCATGATGTGAGAAATAGCAGGCTATTCACTCGATGGTGTTTTTCCAGATTATTTAGGGATTGGAATTGGATGCTCAAACGTGAAGAAGTCAGTGTTTTATCATCCTACTTTTGATTCTCTCTGCGATTACAGGATTGAGTGTTTGAGAACACAAATAATGAAGATGATTGAAGGGATTACAATTTTATCTTCAAAGGAGAAATGTAAACTATCAGATGTAAAACCAGGGTAGACCCAGTTAGTTCTGACATCATTACACTACATAGATGTTTGAAACTAAACCAATATGGCATTAAGTTGTTTGAAACTGAAACATTTGCAATGAGGAAATAGAAACTATACAGGGTGTCCCAGAACTGGAGGATATAATTTCAGGAGGCGATTCTTCGTGAATAAATTTGAAATCAAAAAATCCTTTACCAAAATTGGATCCGACGCATAGAATTTGAATGGCGAGCAATTGAAGTTTAGAAAAAAAAATTAATGTTTTTGCGGTTTTTCGCGTCTAACTCATTCCGGTAAATAACTAGCGAAATATCATATGAACAAAGTTTTAGAACTTGAAAAGACGAAGAATTTGCACCATCATACGTTTCGTTTCGATAAAAATTGAGTCCAGGGGAAGACGTTAAATCTCAGCAAATTAGTGAAAAACGCGCTCCATCAATGTCAAATCCGGTTTTCGTCAATTTTTTTAAATTTAACGTCTCCCCTGGACTCAATTTTTATCGAAACGAAACATATGAGGGTGCAAATTCTTCGTCTTTTCAAGCTCTAAAACTTTGTTTATATGATATTTCGCTAGCTATTTACCAGAATGAGTTCGATGCGAAAAACCGCAAAAAAAGGCAATTTTTTTCCTTTATGAGGCCATAACTGGCGAAATATTCATCTCAGATAATATGCTTTTAAAAGGGAATTGTTGGGCTTGAAAAAATCGTTAAAAAGCGCCCTCACTCTTTAATATAGGTTGAAATTGAACCGAGTTATTGCAAAAAGAATAATTTTTTTTCTAAACTTCAATTGCTCGCCATTCAAATTCTATGAGTCGGATCTAATTTTGGTAAAGGACTTTTCGATTTCAAATTTCACGAAGAATCGCCTCCTGAAATTATATACTCCAGTTCTGGGACACCCTGTATACACTATTTGAATAAGATGCTTGGAAACCATATACCATCTTAATGGTAATAGTGAATAAGTAAGAACTCTGACACTTTTGGGCCTTTGAATAGGTTATATTTAGAAGGGATTTTAAAAAGAGTCCTTTACATTTTCTAATTGGTTTAGTAAATTATTAAATTGAAAAATACCAAAAGAACCAAAAGAACTAATTGAATTAGATTTAAAATAACAAACTTTCAGAAAAAATAAACCAAAAAAAAACATGACACTCATACACAAACGTAGGATTTAAATTCAACTTCCATCATTATAAATGTCCCATTGTAAACTTCTATTACAATAGAATTTTACAATGTGAGCCCCCTTTACGGCGAGTGTAAAAGATTGGCGTATGCACTACTCTTTCCTCTGTACATTACAATAGTTTCATCCGGCGATCGTAAAACATGGGCGTTATCATATATGGTTCTTAAGCCCCACGCTCTATTGCGGTGTGCATATGCACTTCTATTTTATCGGACTCTTGGTATCCGACGCTGGACTTCCCAGTGCAATATCCGACTCACTCTCCTCTCACTCTCTCTCTCTCTCTCTCTCTCTCTCTCTCTCTTCTTTTGCCTATTCTATTGACGACCCTCGCCACTCCTGCTACTCCTTCGAAGATTGTACGTGCATTTTCAACTACGCTTGTTCTGTTTCGCTATTACTATCTGTACTCGAACTCCCCAGCCACTCCCTACTGGGGACTCGTTGCATTATTTCGTACTTTAGCCTTTTCTCTAGACAAGAGTCTTTCCGAACTCTTTCTCCTCCCCTTGCATGAACAAAGAAAGTATTTTTAGATTGTAATACGCCTTTAATATTCATAGCGTTCTACCTGCTGACTCGTTAGGCTTAATTAATGTATAGAAGCCGCATATATAATGGTTTTGAGAAAACATGTGACGTCTCCGGAATATCCAAGGTGAAATTACGTTCTTAATTCCAATTTGTTAAGGGTACATTAGCTGCTGTCTGGGTGTGAGGTGTAAACATTTAATACATCATGGATCCCTTTCAAGGGAGTCTTATCGGAACGTACTTGTTTGTTGTATCAAATAGACACGTTTGATCTTGGAGAAAACTTATTAATGATAATAGTAATACATTTATCCTGACATGTGTCATCCCATTTTTATTACAATGTATATGTATAATCTAAGACTTTTTTCAAATGATTTGGACCCCTGTATGATGTGAAAATGTGTTAGGTTTCTTCGCCATAACAAGGATCAATCTCGTACGTAAAGCGTACTTAAGCATCACGACATATGACGGTGAACTGCAGAAAACGAATGACAAGAATGAAGACAACCTTATAATAAAGCAAAATAGCAATTAAGGCAATGAAGATGAAAGGTACTTGTCCATTAACGATACAATACGAGATTATCAATATGCCTATATAAGGTCTAAAGTATATGTATAAAATATGTATACGTAGTAGCCACGTATCGGTAAATCATAACACGAATTGAAAAATGCATTATAATATCAAGGCATACATAAATAAAACAAAAAAAATCTTTAGTCCGAATAATATCCAATAGAGAATTTCATTAAGAGATTCCTAGTTTTTAATAAACATTACTTTACGGGTATCAAGAACGGATTTATTAATGCAATACATAATAATAATAATAAATATCATTCAATCGATCAATAAATGAAAGATTTAAAAGTTACCTCCTTGCTGGGAAAAGTCGTGAATTGCATTTTCAGAAAATATGATTGGAGCGCCTTAATAAATCAGTAAGTCGATTTCTAAGAGTGATGTAAATCGGAAAAGGAGCGAAGAAACGAAGAGTTATAAATCGAGTATCCTGTTTAGAGGAAAAATAAATAAATGAATGAACCCCCGCAACTACTCGGCGATGATGAAAACGCAGTCCGGGCCCTGAGATGCAAAGCGCCTCGAGATTTACCGAGGAATCGGTGGGCGCTAATCCACTTTGTTGACTTTAACGACGCGCCCCGTTTACGCCGGTGTTATCAAGTTACTCAGAACTACGTAAAACAGAGTTTGAGGAACGGGGATGGGGGTGGGGATCGAGGTAGAGAGATATAGGTATATAGAGAGAGAGAGAGTCCATCGCTATCCGTATACCGAATTTCTCCAGGGTAGATGTATAGTGAAAATAATCCCGTCGCGGGACGATAATTAAATCACGCTACCCGATTCAGCTCGACTCGAATTTATGGAGTTGCGATACTATACGCGCCCAGTTCCTGATCTATGCTTTGTATTTTTTTTTTTTTTTTTACCAATAAAAACCAATTGGGTCATGAACGAAAAATAGTGCTGTTAGTATTTATACATTTTAATACTATTTTCCTGCAGGTATAAAGTAAGGGTAGTTTAAAAACTGACATATTATTTTCAACTTACTATGCTACCCCTCCACTGAAAAAAAAATTTGTTATTTTCAAGTAAATATTTACTTGAATTAAGGAAATGTTTCGTTCTTTTTAGTAAATCTTACTTAATTCAAGAAAATCTTTTCTTAATTCGAGTAAATATTTTACTTAAAAATAACAAATTTTTTTTTCAGTGTGGTAGAAAATTTAACGTGGCCTTGCCATGGCCAGGTCTCCAGAAGCCTGGCGCTCGCGAGGCCATGTCAATTTATTTATCAGGGTACATTTTGACAGATTAACTTCGTATATTTTGTAAATTTTAATTACTTATTGAGTGGAATTGACAAAATATTGATAAGATTTTAAAAAAATAGATGATTTCTTATTTGATGTATTTCAGATGATTGTTGAAACAAACCATAGCTAAAACATTTCGTTAGTATATATATGACGTCTATGACCGAAAACATCATTAACATCATACCTTATATAAAACATTTATCAGAAGAAATCAAAAGAACTCTTGAATTAAAAAATATTAGAATTGTTCATAAACCCTATAATACAAATATTGCAGGAATAAAACCGTTTAAAGATTCTTTACCCACTGAACTTCAAAGTAACGTCGTATACCAAATCAAATGCCAACAATGCAATTCAGTCTATATAGGAGAAACTGGCAGGTTATTAAGAACAAGAATATCAGAACACAAAAGAAATATTACAGGAGATAACAAACATTGCACAGGTCTAACATTACATAGAATCAACATATGACACAATTTTTATTTCAATAACGTTACAATATTGGCCAAAGAAAAGAATTTAGAAAAAAGAAGAGATTTGGAAAACTTTTTTATCAAAAAAAACGTTAACACAGTAAACATCAGATCCGAAACATCAAAACTTCCAGATATTTATTTATCATTATTAAATTTTCAATTTTTAATTTATTTACTACTTAATTTATACATATGTATTTCCTGTAATTTGTTTATAAATAACATTAATACTTGACTAGCATTTAATTTCAAACTATACCTGTCAGTTGCATTTTAATTTTCTTTCTGGTCAGTCTATTAGACAATTTTATTCATAATTAATGATATTTTTCTTTTAAAACAGCAACCAACAAAGTTAGTTTTTTTTATTCATTATTTTTTATTACTATTTTTCGTTTTATATATATATATATATATCTTTTCTTTTTATTGTATATTATTTTTGTATAATTTTAGATATAATAAAAATTCTGAAGAGGGCCACAATGATCGGCCGAAACGTTAAGATTTCGTTTTTTATTAAGAAAAAACCGTTATATTAGATCCTGATCAAAAGAAATTTTCGTATTACATATATGACGTCCATGCATCCTCGCCAAAAAATTACGTATTAAATTAATCTCATTTGTCACTTATTTTAGTTACAATATCTACAAAAGTCGATTTGGAAGGGTAACTATCAGCAACTAGTATTTACTTAACTTTACTGAATTTGTCTCGATCTCAGTGTTAACAATTGCAACGTCTTGTAACATTAAGAGGGTTCTAAACTAGAACAGTTAATGAATGAACTTTGCAATGATAAAAGTAAAAATAAAAAATTCTATTAAAATTTAATTTCTCAATTTGGAAATGTGATTCGACATATCAGTTACAATCCACACAAAAAATCTAGTAAAAATCATTTAAAATAAATTGTGAACTTTTGGACACAAATTATTTTTAAGTTAGGTAAGGAAAAATAATTTATTTTCCAAAGTTTTCACTCAATTTTACCTTATTCTCGCTGGAATTTTATTGGGGAATTCTACAAGTTATATAAAATCACCTTTGCAGAGCCCAAATTAAAAAAAGAAAAACCATTTCATCCCTTAAATGCCAAATGAAATCAGAATGTTCAGGGTATATTATTGTATTACATTATATGATATGAAATTATTGACAATGTTCCTCTTCCACTATAAATATAAAGCAGAATGAGCTTCGGCAAATTCCAACGTGAAACATTGCATTACAATTCAGCCTCTTCACTTTCATCTAGTCTATTTCTGCATGCATCAAATCAAGTCTATTGTGCTTGAAATGTCAAGTAAAATTCGGTCGTAAAATTCTGCGCGTAATTTCTGTGCTACTCTTTATAATGAAATGCATCAAAATGCACTTGATATATTTTCAACTGAAATTATGATCATTTCGTTTATGAAAGTATAATTACCCAAATATAAAATAAAGTAACGTACATCGACTGAAATGAAAAGGTACCAATTACGTATTAAATTAATATCATTTTGTTGCAAGTAATCATCAATGACTCTTTTGAGATAAAACATAAAATATATAAAGTGAATGGATATTGCATGAAAAAAAAACTTTTAAGGATTATTAATATACCTATATTACAGAAACGAAAAAAAGCTACCGATATATCAGAAAACCAATCAAACAATAAGTAAAAATATGAAAAAATAAAGACATATAAAACTAGTGAAATAATTTTTGAACTAAAGTTTTTGTATCATCCTTAATGTATTATTTCTCAATTAGCTAAATATTGCTTTTCAGTTACAATTCAATTACGATCACCAAACGCCGCGTACAATTACCTAAAAACAATTCCTACTATTTACACAGTAAATCTGTGTTTAATTGGCCAAATTAGAAGCTTGAATGTGGAATTTTTAATTATTTAGCAAACTCTGTAATTTGAACGCACGTCCTATATTGATATCCGAATTAATTCCTTCGTCAAAATACGATGTAAGGTCGTATAGATTTGAGGGACAATTGTAGGTTAATTTTCAGCAAATTACAGTGCACTAGTGACATTACAATCGACTTAATTGGCGGGGCTAATTTTAAACACGAATATTTTAGCCGCTTTTACTTCATTATGTCCTGTAGTATGGTCCAAATTATTGATTCGAAATGCTCATTTTCTGATATTCACAAGGTGGTATATTTTCGAAGTGGGAATTCGTTTATAGATATACAATTATGTTTCATTCAAATTATTGTTCCTAAGAATAAATTATATTTCTGTTCTTAATTATCTTCTTTTACTCTTTGTGTATTCAAACCATTTTATAAAATATCTTCATAACATTACAAATTAAAAAAGCTAGTATCTCTCTAAATTGCATGGAGTGAAATGTTACTGTTAAAGAGTGAAATTTCACTCTTCATTGGAGTGAGTCGGAGAATTTACACTACAAACAGAGTGACACGTCACTCATAAAGAGTGAACATTCACTCCCTTACAAGAGTAGCTCAATTATCACTATTTATGGAGTGAAATTTCACTTCAAGAAATTTGGAGAGATAGTGACATGATTAATTGGTATTTTTCAAATCATGTCAATTAATATATATGATTTTTCAATTTTCTTATTAAGCTCGAATTATTGTTAAAAGAGAAAGTATATACCCATATACAAATACCTGTGTCATATATATATTTTTAAATACATGAAAATATGACAATTGTTTATACGTGTACTCATTCAAATAAATCCAAATAATATTAAATTAAATAAAAGTATGCAATTAAAAATATTATTTCTTGATTGAATTTTATTAAGTTTAATTTTTTTTAGATAACGTTTTTCAGATAATTTAAAAAAAAAACGTAATTATGGATAAAATTCAATGCGAAAATAATCTATACTGTTTGTAATTCTAGAAGAAATTTGAAACACTGCGGGTGCGACTATGTTCACCGTTTTGATTTTAATATTTACAATTATTCATTTTCAAGATAGATTATTCTACAGTGTTTAATATTAGTTTAACCTCAATTTAATATGCAAATGTAAAAGCGCTCGGCACAGTCTTTGAACGGCAAAGTTTCCGGCGGCGGATTCTTACTGCTTTACTGGGCGAATTACGAATTATTTCGTATTAGCAATAATAATCTCGTTTCGTGCATTCCGACAAAAAGAATCATTCATTAACGAAAATGCGTCGACAATGGTATAAAATAATAGTACGCAAGGAATTCGAACGGAGGCTTTTCCTCGAAGAATATTCAATTGCTCGTTGACATTATTATGCTTCATTCAGAAATTGTTTTTATATTGAACACTAATGAATAATCACGTTGTCTTATTCACTAAGTGAAAAATTCAGTAAATTCAACTAAATATTTCGTTAATATGACTTCGATGCAGTTTACTTGACGAATATTTACTTGTAATAACTACAATTTATTTGTTTATACTAAATGTGTCGTTGATTTAAACGATTTGGCATGGTAAATACGAGTAACGTAATATTTAGTTGCATTTACTGAATTTTTCGCTTAGTGTTGAATTATGTTACTGATATTATTAACGTAAAAATGTATACGCATAGTTATTATTTTACTCAATTGTACTTATTATTTAGTTGATTTTCATTAACAATAATTGGTTGAAATTAATTTTCGATGAAAATTAATGTGTGCGAGATGACTTAAAATGTGATTAAAAATGTATTGCATTGATTTATTATTCGTGAATATGATACGTTTTACACGTTTTAGTAAATATTGACAATCATTAATAATTTTAAACTTCAATAACCATTATTATAATAGCTATGTCGTTTGTTTAAATTAATTAATACAAGTATTAGTCGTATTTACAATTGGATTTTTTTTTTTTTGTATGTACATTTTAATTTCACTGCAATTAATATAAAAATTTGACTTCATAATTTGATTATTTTTATTTCTTAATTTCATTTTATTGTTTTATACATTTTAATAGTTTTATTTCAATCTTATTATTATAATTGTTAATGCCTTTCCCTGGTAGAAATCTGTCCAGTTTTCTGTTACACTGTCCAGTTACCCTATACCTTTAAGATGAGAAAAAGCAAACTGGACAGAAACTAGACAAAAACTGGGCTTATTTTCTACTAGGGTTCAAGAAATGTTCATTTTCTTATTATTATTCTAAATTTTAACAATTTGTGTCAATTCTTATTAAATGTAATTTATTACTGTTGCATATAATTTTTCTGCAGTAATTTTTATCGCTCTTATAAGTATATATTTCTCCTTAATGTATATACTTTTATCTATTTTTTAACAATTTTTCATATTCAAATGTAGTAAATTTTTTTCTATATTATCACATTTCTTTTAGTTCATTGCTTTCGATATTTCTTAACTTTTTTACAATAATATATGATTTTGTCACCATCATTTTATCCGTTTTGGTCGAATTTTCCTCGGTATTCTTTATTTCCAATGTCAGCCTCCGGAGTGCGTAAATATTCATTTCACGCATGCAACTGCTAAAAACATCTTTTAACTGAATGTTTGACATTCAATTAGAGAGACAAAGAGTGTTTCGAAAATTATCATTCAACTTTACTTAAAATAATCAAGCCTATGTTTTTGTCAATTAAATTTCCGGCAACTTAACAAATATTAAACTTTCCGCTACAAAACCCATGAAATAATATAATCGCAGCAAAAATACACTTTTGGTATTATTCCGGAGTTAACTGCATCTGAATATGGAGGACAGAAAAATCCCTGCCGGAGTTGTCCGAGGAGCGCGAAATAGTAAACTAATAAATTAAAAAAGTTTCGCATTCTCAGGATTAACGTCCACGTAGAGGGAATATCGCAACGATACATTTCATCGCTTAAACTACTCTCGAACGAAATTCTGGTTGCATTTTTCATGCCAATTACTTTTTCTTTTCGAGGCGCAAAAGTTCCGCGGAAATTTGTCACGTTCAAATGAGACCACGGAGACGTATTAAACTACGGCATTAAACTTAGATTGACTTTATCACGTCGGCTTTTCTAAAAACCGCGAAAGGTTTTAACGATTTAAAAGTCGTATTTTAAATTTTTACATCGTTTTTCTGTTATCATTACGCTCGTCATCCGTGAAATTCATACGAAATGGTGTTGCGCACATCAAAGCGTACATCATTTTCAAATCAGTGAAGTTTTAATGTTAATTTTTATATACATATATATAAAATTTATATATCGTTTATGTATCGTATCGGATCTGTTTATATCGAAGAAAATTAACCTGCATTTTCCGACCCACAATAAAACGTTTCTATTAAAATGTCTATAACAGAAAATAAACTTTGATTCTACAAAGCAGGCTTATTGGTTTCTTTATATAAGCCGATCGGTTGTAGAATATTTTTTCTTTAAATATCATCAATCCCCCGTAGGCGAATTTGCAATAAAGTTTTGCAGCCTTTTTTTGTTTACGATATGATTCCCATAAAATGTTAAGGCCCTCAACAGCCTCATCGGACTTTTTACACTCGTACTCGGTGCTACTTGGGTTGCACATTTGAATTTCATAAAGGAAAGTCTATACGCACTCACGTGACTGCTGAGAAACTCTTCAATATTCCATATTTTTATTCGGTTTCGCATTTGCACGAGGGTGGAGGTGAACTTTTAAATGATCACTATAAGGGCTTATTGATTAATCACAGAAATTAAACTACTTTTTAAGTATAATATGTCAAAATTCTCTTGTAGTATCCAGCAGTTATTATTTTATTTGTACACTGAAAAAATTCTAATTTTAAGTACAATTAATTTGATTCCTGTAAGAGTTTTGTTTGAAAAGCATCAAGTAAATATTTACACGATGAAAATAAATAAGTGAAAAATTTATTTACCTTAATTTAAATTACATCTATGGAAGTAAACAAAATATGTATTTCCCTCAAGTTAACGTGTTATAAAAATGAATGGAATGTATATTTAAGAAAATAATTTCTGATATTAAATGTGCATTTACTATAGAATCAAATAAATATTAATGGAAATGAAATTAAAATTTACTAAACTTCGAAAAATATTTAAATATTTGTTTTATATAACTGAAATGTACAAAACAATGATTTACATTAAATATTAAAGATTATTAAACTTAAATATTTTTCAAATTAAAAAAAAAACAGACATACTTTAAAATGCAAGTCAATATAATAATCGTCAATTAATACAGTTATAGATATACCATATCAATTCTGAATTTTAAATTCAAATGTCATCAATTTTCCGCTACCGCGTTGATTATCTATATCCAATCTCTATTTAATCGATTCAATACAATTAATCATGATAGCCATCGATCTCCGATTTTATTGTTCTTCTTAAGTCTTATTGACTCTCGATTCTCGATTTTGTCTGTTAATTATTGGTTTCATAAACATAGTCGAGCTCTCACCGCAATAACGCGTACCTTTTTCACAGTTTTAAATTTTTATTCAACTTCATGATTTGTATTCAACTTTAATTATTTAACAGTAATGAGACGTAACTGTAGTTAGGATTGATAGAATAGGTCGTCAGGTCATGCTCCGTAGAAGCACCGTTGGCAGAAGCGTTGACTTATACTCCTAGTGAAGGGTACAAAGTCACAGCCATGTTATCAATGGCGGAGTCAACTATGCAAATATGAACTGTAAAATGACGTCAAAATGTCTTCATTTTGATACTTGATCAACATTTTGACGCTTTTTTGACGTCATTGTACAATTCGTGCTAGCTGGGCATCGTCTGGATTCCAGGTATAATTCAATCGACTCTATCAATTAATGAAAATGATTAACTTTCTTTCTTAAAATTACAAACATTAACAACATTTCTTGTATAGAATATTCTATATTTATATATTTACGAATTTGTTTTTTAACTTATTTGAACGTAAAAGGTCGGTTAAGCGCGAGTAGATTTTTCGGTATTCTGTCAAAATTTATATAAGCTCATATGAATACCCAATAAACATTTGGAGACATAAATATCTAAAAGATATCTTTTAGACGTCTTTATTTAAAAGGATATCTAAAAGATGTCTTTTGGAAAGATGTGTTGCATAAGACATCTAAAACATGTCTTTTAGATCTTTTAGATATCTATTCGACATTTTTAAGATATCTTGCCAGGATCGCAAGATATCTTTTTGCTTATTGGGTATGACTATCAGTATCTTAATTAACACGTAAAATTTTTAGCGTGAATATCATTGTTACAATGTTAATAAGAGATCACTAATTATAAAAAATATTAAAAATATAATCTTTCCATTTGTTTAGAAAGAATTTTTATTTTGTTTTCGAATGTTGCGCGTAAGCCGTGTTACGTGTTTGAAAACAGACTATATATTATAGTTAATAGGCTTAAAGGCATCCAATGCTTAAAACCTTCACAATGAACGTAAAAAAAAATCTGCGCAATCAATCACTATATTGTTAGAGCACAGTCTACCCATAGTGTTCATATTTGATAAAAAATATATTTGTTTAAAATGGCCAGTACACAGTTCGTATTGTATTACAATTTTCTGACTTTCAAATTTTAGATCATGAAAAAAAAATAGGAAAATGATAAATATAAAAGAAATGATATGCCTTAAACAACATAAAGGCAGTTTAAATTTTAGGACAGATACAGAAAAATTGAGCAATATTTATATTTCGTTAATGATTAATATTAAGCAGAGTTCAGTTAGTTGGACACATAAACTGAAAAAAAATTTGTTATTTTCAAGTGAAAAAAAATTTGTTATTTTCAAGTAAATATTTACTTGAATTAAGAAAATGTTTCCTTCTTTTTAGTAAATCTTACTTAATTCAAGAAAATCTTTTCTGAATTCAAGTAAATATTTACTTGAAAATAACAATTTTTTTTTTTCAGTGTACAAATACAAATAAACACATATTTATATAATTTTTTCGTGATGACGAGAACAAAACTAATACAGTTAGTAGTCTACTTTGTATAAAGCTCGATTCGCTATGCTTAATTTTCAAATGATATTTCAATAGAGATTTTTTGTTCATTTGAGTATTCAAACAAAAGAAAAGAAAAGATCTATATATTTGACAGAATTTTTCATTGCCGAAATTTGTAATCTAACACGAACTCTATTGGCCATTTTAAAAAAATTTATTTTTTATCTACTGTGAGAGACAATTCATTATCAGATTAAGTTCACATTAACAGTGCATCACATATCTATTGTTATGCAGTAATGCATGAAAATAAAACCGTTCGTTACCGAGATATTTTTTTATTCTTTCTTCGTTAGCGTTGTGTTTCAATTACTTAAAAGTGATATATCTGATGTGAGAGATATATAAAGTAAATTGGTATACGTGAAAACTTGCTACAAAAAAAAAAAAAAAAATGTTTGCTTTGTTCTGCTGCGTTAACACCGGGGTAGCTTATTTACCGAGCAGTGCAAAAGTTAACCAAATAGATATACAAAATAACAATATTAAAGTTGTAATGTATACCTAGCAGATAAAAAGATGTTTGAAAAAGTGTAACTCATTTTAATTAAATGAAAAATTAATTCCATTGACACATATTATAAAATGTATACCATACATTATAGAAATTGTTAATTCTAAATGACGAATGCATTACGAATGAAAATTTGTTCATATAAGAATTTGACTTCCTACATTTCATTTCTTACATAATTCGTCACCAAAGTGGCGTTTTATGGCGGGAATATATTTCGAGCCTGCTGACCCGTAGTAGGAATCGGGCGGATGACCTAACCTGACTTAGGATGGAGAGGCTCATTTTTATGAAGACGCAGCCAGCACAGGTAAATATACCTGAAACGGCGATACTCGGTTTCCTGCGGATGCTGTATGGCATGACTAATTATACTTCGGCCCACGGCGGATCTCGTTGGACTGGGAAGTAGGAAGTGCCCCATTAAAACTTGCGGAATACTGACTTCGTATCCCCTTTCTCATTCCCTGCCTCATCCTATATCTGCGTTTCTCTCTTATTAAGTCCATTCTTGAAGCGCTTCTGATGCTGCTACAAACAGACCGTCAATGAGCGAGGGTCGGAAAGGGCAAGATTCGGGTAACGTCGGATGGCACGACGCCATTCCAAACTCACATTGTTCTACTTGTCATTTCTTTATTATTCTGGTTTATTATGATGCAACTCTTTATGACAACGAAATTACTTTAAATTTGAATTTATGGATGTTTTGTTCAAAGTGGAAGTCAAAAATCGACTTTCGAAAAATCATAATTTTATAATTAGAATCTAGGTATTTCGGTATACCTGTATGACAGAATATGTTGCGGATTGGTTTGGAAAGAATCGATTTTTGGGTTTCAGAGATCGCCAACCGCGATTTAGAGATCATTTCGGGTAAAATTAAGTGAAAAATCGAATTTTCAAAAACTATACTTTTATAATTGAAATCAAGTTTTCGTCGTCTTTCCTGATTGGTGCGAAAATTGCGGATTAGCTTGGGAGCGGCTTTTAACCAGTTTTCAGGTTGAAGGTTCGAGGTAATCTAATAAAGAAAACAATAGTATTGTTACAATGTTAATAAGAGATTAATGGCATTTTATAACCTCATTTGCAGCATAAATATACGTTATTTACAAACACCTTATGTAACTTGTTAAGATCGAGTAGGACGTATTTTTAGTCCAATTCTCGTACACAATTTCCTTTCTCTTATTATTTGTAAGATCAAACAGGAGGATTTTAGTTCTAAAAGTTATATTTAAAACGTTTCTGAGATATAGGATATTTACTTTTTCAATTTCTTGGAGCGAGATTTCACTCCATAAACGAATTTTCACTCTTTAAGAGACTCCAAATAGAGTGAAATGCCATTCTTAAAGAGTGAAAGTCCACTGTTTTACAAGAGTAGCTCAATTATCACTCTTTATGGAGTGAAATCTCACTCCAAGAAATTTAAAGATTTTTTCTGTATTGCACATTATATGAAAGGGTTAATATGAAAATAAATTTTATACTTTGAATAATATTCGTAAGCTATATACAAAATTTAATCCCTTTGCGTAATTTGCAAAAACTTTCATTTCGTTTTTTATTTTCATGGAAAATATTATAATCTGTCCATAGTAGATGCCAATATTGTAGAATTTAACGGATTTATATTTAATTCCAATTTGAATAGACAATAAATTCTTGTTCGAGCGATGCGCTCTATATATTTTTCATTGTAGATTTTAAGGGGTTACATCTGGTTGGAGGCCTAAAAAATAGGCTTTTTTCAAAGTTTTTTTCTGAGCAGGTTTTCGAATGAACATAAACAAATACTATATAA